>APFE031214804.1:0-20655 GCA_000404065.3 Pinus taeda | reverse complement strand
ATCCATATACATAATTTCATATAAAAAAACATGACACCAAAACATATACAAGAAACATTCACTCAACTAGTGAATACAGAAGGATACATAGCTTGCATATGATCTACCATCCCCTATGGAAATTCATCGGTCCCAAACTACTTGCACTGCACTTTGACCTGCCCGATTGCTCGGTTCTAAAGCATGAACATATTTCTCTACAATATACAATGAGGTTCTAGCTACAATTATCCATCTACCTCCACCTGCAATAAAGACCAATAAATAATATGATCAACATCTCTAACATACTTCTTAAGTAATGACACATGGAAAATATCATGGACTTTCACTATTGGATGCAGTGCAAGTTGATAGGCCACTTGTCCAATCCTTTCAAGAATCTTGAAAGGTCTAAAAAAATGAGGTGTTATCTTGTGACATGATCTAATCCTTAAGGATATATTCTTGGTCGTGATGCATAAGTACACATGTTCCCCAACCTATAAATCTTTAAAGAACTTGTTCTAATCTACATAGCATTTTTGCATGTCGTGTGCTTCCTTTAGATTCCTTTTTATTACCTTAATTTCCTATTCCATCTCTACCAACACATCTACTCCTATCAACAACTTATTCACTAGATCACTAAAAATGATGGGAGTATTACAACATCTCCCACATAGTGCCTCAAATAGACTTATCTTGACTGAATATTGATACCCATTGTTGTAAGTAAACTCAACCAATGGAAGGTACTCCTCTTATCTCCTTTACTAATACATCACATACATCCTCAACATGTCCTCCAATATCATATTTATCCTCTCTCTCTAACCACCTATTTTCATATGGTGAGCTATGTTGAAGGTCAACTTTGTACCCAAACCAACAAACAACTCCTTCCAAAACTTAGAACTGAACTAAAAATCCATGTCTAATATAATTTTCCTTAGAAAATAATGCCACCTCACTAAATCTTTGATGAATGCCTATGCCACATCACTAGCTGAATAAGTAGACTTCACTGGAATGAAGTGCACTAACTTAGTCAACCTATCCACCACATACATGATGGAATCATGTTTTCTAGATTTCCTCAGTAAACCTGTGATGAAATCCATGAAAATGGACTCCCTTTTCTACTCTGGAATCAGAATCCATTTTAGTAGTCAATATATATTCTTGTTATGCTTTGACCTATTGGCAGTCTAAGCATCTAGGCACAAGCTCTACCACTTCCTTTTTCAGATTTGGTCAATGATAAAACTTCTTCAATAGTACCAATGTCTTATAGTATGTTGGGTTATCTAAATATGGCTTCACATAAAAATACAAAATATAGTCTTCTATATCTCACTGCCATTCGACACATACATCCTGTCCCTAAATCTAACCAAACCATATGTTGTAAGACAATATTCCACATCTCGATCACTTGTACCCCCATATAACTTATGCATAAGCTCCATGTACCTATCATCCTATTGTATTACCTATAAGATCCAATCATGTAGATCTATCCATAAGAGCTCATATTCACTATGTGATTCACCTGTAATCTCCTGCTAAAAGCATCTACAACCCTTTTCAACTCACTACGCATGGCCAACCATCTAGCTTATTTCGCATTCAAATTCTATTGGTCAAATGGATACCTCAATCCACTATGATCGCTCATCAATATGAACCTCCTATTAAGAAGATAGCACCTCCACATATCCAATGCATGGATGATTACTGTTGACTTATTGGGGCCTGACCCAGGTTCGGAAGAGTTGTTAGCCAAAGAAATCTTGTGGTACAAGCCCTTTTGGTAATAGCCCATGTTGCGCGGACTCAAGTCTCACCTGACGTAGCAGGGGAGGGTGTTCGAACCAGGTTTCCACACCCTTGGGATGTCTTGATGTCGTCTGGATGGGGTCGCGAACTGATCTGTGCCATTGCCCTACTTTGCACGACTATCGGGCCTCTCCGTAGATCAAAACCATCGCGCACTTGTTATTATTAGTTTATTATAGATCTATCCTAATTCTTACTGTCTTTAAGCAAACATTTAACAATAATACCCAGTGCGTGCAATCATAAATATGTATAAATTCATAACATAAAAAACAGATATATTCGTGATAAAACATTCAAGATCAAAGCAAAAATTGACTTCTATCCTTAGAGCCTTGCTCTATTTATATATTCCAATGGTCTATGAACCATGGGCAGGTCGACTAACTTTTTATTTTAATAAATTATTTTAGGGCAGACAACCCTTTGACTTGACTCCTTAAAATTTGTGCTCTGTGCACCTCGCAGAGCATTTACCATACTGTTACCCAAAATTGTGGGCTTAAAGTTAGAAAACCATTATGAGGGGCCTCCACTACCCAACATGCCCCCAACAAAATCATTGTGACTCATCCCGAGTCACTCGGCTAGTGCGGAAATCTTCGCGCGGAGGTCATTCATCAACTTTTGTGCTTCGCTTATGCTCACAACAAATTATTCGGCCATCTACTGCACCCGTTGTATGTGAACCACTGACGAATCCATTTTAGATGTTTGTCCACGTTCATATACTACTTGCATGTGTGCTAACTTCTCCTCAATGTTGGTGGAGGCCACGAATGCCTCATCAAGACAAGTTGTATGCATTGTTTAAGCACAACTTCCTTTTGTCTCGCGACGTCAACTCGTACATTGAAAACCTGGGTCTCCCTCATTTTCGCCAACTTCTACATCATGGCAACCATTTGTGTAGTCCCCCAGACTTGGCCATAAGCCTGTTGTAACTCCTGTGTTTCTGCCTCTACCTGCTGTAGCGTTGGTTCTTCCAAAAAGGATGTGACTGTAATGAGGGATTGATCCAACAATCCCAAGCAAGCTTGGACAACATTCCCTATTACATCCAATGCTACTTGAATTTCTCCATGGCACTAGTCCCGAACTTCTGGAGGTGTAGGTGGCTACACCTTCATCCTCAGTTCCACAATTTATAAGTTTAATTCCCATGGAGATTTTTCTGCTTCCTCTTGGGTCGTACGAAATATTACGACCATGTGATCAATCTCGTCGACTACTGGAAGTTTTGCTAGCACAGGCAACTCTAGTACCATGCTACAAACCTTCGCCATGACCTATTCCAACTCCTTGCCGCATGCGACCAAGTCATCAAGCTGTAGACTAACCTTGTCCAAATTTGTCTTGTGCTCCATTAAGATTTGGAGGGCACAAGCTTCCCTGGCACGAAGCTCCGTGGTTGCCCCATCTTGCAGTTGGTATAGGGTTTCTCTAGGGAGAGTGGCCAAATTTAGCCCCCAACCCCTCATGTCACCTTCAAGTTTTGGTATGATGGCGCCTTCTCATAATACTAAAGTGTGCATAGTGGAGGCGTGCACCATTTGCTCCGCTGCGGTTATACCTTCTGCGAGGGTCGGAAGCATCCCTCATGGTGTTCTCACCCATAACGCATACAACTATGCCCTAAGCTACCCCAACACATTTATTTGCTTTGTCATCAATTTCTTTAGAGCACCTGTAGTGACATCCCGCGCCAGTTCACTACTGTACAAAAAGTCTTTCTCCAAGATCTTAGCTGTTTTTGACTTTTTCTGTGCATGTGGTGATTCCTTGATGTTCGGCCTTTTAACTTGGGGTGATTTTGTGGGAAGGTCCATGTGTGCCTGGGTCTTTGTTTCCCTCTGCATGTCCTGTTTCGAAGAAACTTCCTGATCTCCCTTGGTGTCCTCGGTGGTTACTTCCTTGATCGCCTCTTGCTGAAAAGCTGCCTTTTGTCCCTAACGTGTATTTTCCACCAGTTTAGTGACTCGTAGCTGGATTTCCTTTTTTCTTTGTTGTTCTACCATCATTTATAATGTGGCCACATCTAGGGCATGCCACTCTGGAGGCCATGTTGCTAGTACTTCGTAAATTTCATCGTCTGTTGCGATGAAAAGAAGCTTTACCCATGTTTTTTGTGGATCCTTCCATGCCCGGATATATAGGTTATGCATGTCTGCTTTGAACTCAGTCGTGCTTTGCAAATTGTTATATATTGTTGGGGACAACATTGGTCTGCAAGTGATCCATGTTCGGATACTTTCCTCCACGAATATCTAGAATACTTTGATCTCAGGAACCCTCATGACGTCCTTTGTAGCCCAGAGTGAGTTATACCGCACTACTTCAGGTAGGTTCTTCTCAATGCTAGGAAATTGGCTACCCTACAGTAATTCTCTAGAAACCAGAAAGATTGATAGTAGCAACCATCCATAATGGAAGGTCTTACCTTTCTCTTAGGTTTCCTTACAGTTCGTCAAAAATTCATTGCATAGAAACTACGCCTAGTTGAATTGAACCTCTTCTACACATTTCTCCACAAGCGCAATGACAGGCGATGGCACCTCATTTGTACAACATTTCCTCATGAGTTTACTAGCCAGTAGCTGGGTGGTGACACACACCCCTTGATATTTGATGCTTGCTATGGCATACCTACGCTTTCACGTTTCTAGCTTGTATTTAGCTTCCATTGCTTCTGCGAGACCCACATCACTACTTGTTTCGACTATGTATGTGGGGTCATTCCCTTTAATAGGAAGGTGGGCAATCCCGTGTACTAAATCGGTCATGATGGGAATCGACTCCTCCGGCTAGAGATACACATCATGTACAAGACATAGCAATTGCTGGATCATAAAAATGGTGATGGCGACGTGGTGATAGTGGGGTATCCACCTTAGATTGAGTAATATCGCCTTCTCCACACCTCGTAACCACTTCCACGGCAATAATTTGTCTTCGATCAACTGCGGAAACTTCTTGATGTCTGCGAGATCCCAATATTTGAACTTTATACTCATTATTCGGCCCAGCAGCAGACCGTCAAACCTTATTTTATCCAGAAGAAGGCGAGTTTGAAGCATACTCTTCGCAACGTCCAGGTCCTTCGGTATCTTGGCCATCCCATTCCATGGAGAGATATATGGTGGTAGTGAAGGTATTTGGAAAGCATCCTCTTCTTCCTCATCCGGTGCTTAAATCTGAGTGATCAAGGTCTACAAATATTCCTCATCCTCATCCATTTCAGTGGTGATTTTTTTTCCCTTTTTGGCCATTGATAATTTACTGAATCGTGGGTGATGTCCGGACGGGTCCCATAGTCTGTTTGTCTTTTCAGGGTCACGGTGTGTGTGGGGACTTTGGAAATTCGGGGGTGGCAACCACTTCTTCTAGTTCGTCCCATATCAGATACAGCTCTTCCATGAACCGTGCTTGGGCTCTAGTTATGGTACTCATTGGAGGCCTAGTAGTTGGATGTTCAGTGTTCTGTATCACCTCAAATATCAAATATACCTGTGTTGTCCAAGGGTTTTTAGATGAATGCGTAAATTTGAATGGAACCCTTCCCTACTTTTTCAATTCATTAATATTTTCTAGGTGACATATCTTTTCGTATCTAGCTTGTGGCTCTAGTCTTAATGACCTTCCACCTGCTCCTCTCTACCGTAACTCGAGCTTCTTATCATGAGTAGTGATGGCAATGATCACCTCCAAGCCTGTTGATGTGGAAGTGCAACCCGTTTGGTGTGACTGAATCTTGCTGGCTCATTGGCCCTACATGGAACCCTCTTACTGTGCAAGCCTCCTGTAGATTTGTTTATAGTCTCGTGCCTCCTTTCAACTATTGGGGGAATTGAGACTGTGCTTTTTATAGCTAGTCGGTGGTCGCACCTTAGGTGTGAGATTTCCACTTCCCTACTAGCCCAAGCTGTGGGCACATTTTGGGTGCCTTCATATCCATTATCCCATTGGTGCTGCTGTATATGGTACACTTCCTAGTTGGTGTGGTCACAACCATGATAGTAGGGTCGCAGCTTGTTTTAGTACCAAGCTAGACCTAACCTGGCCTAGTTCCCTTATTTGCAGATTCATGCTACCTGCTTGTGCGACGCTGGCTTTTATTTTGTTGATATCTTCATCCAGCATCATGCTTTTCCTCTTTAGTCATGTCCATTCTTCCTCGATTCTTGAAGCCTGCTACTGCCTTGCTGGATGGCTTCCTGCAACCACCAAATTTCTTTGCCTAGGACCTCATGAACTATAGATTTTATGGTCTAAGTAGTTACTTCCATCACCTTCATCCCCCTCCTTTTTCTGTTGAGTTTATAGGCCCACCGAACCCCTGGTATCCATAGATTATTATTGGGTCATCTTATCATATGGATGTTATTTCTGCTCCCCCTGGCTTTGTAGTGGCTTTGTTGCGATCAGCTGGCAGAATGCATCATTGTCACAAATTTGGATTCTTGATTCTTAGATGGCTCGGTGCGTGCACCATATACACCTATATCCTACACTACGAACAGATGATCCCCCTACTTTTTCCTCCAATGCATACGTGCACCTTCCTTCTACGTTTGTGCCACGTTCTCTTAGTCTATTGGCATGTCCTTCACCCTTGTGCAGTTATTTCGCACAGTGCCTCAATTTCCGCACCCTACTGCTTTTGCTCCAGAATTGAGATTTCGAAGTGATCTACTAATTTCTCCATGTGCATTGCATCAATTGGTAACTCCCTTGCTTCTATTGTTATGCAGCGTAGTGATCTAACCATCATATTACAATTTAGCATTTTGACCTCGTGCAATCGGTTATGTCATCACTCGATCTCTTCATCTGGGTCTGATGTGTAGCAACTGTCATTTTCCCATGAGATTCTCCTGCCTGCTGTCGAGTTCACCCGGTCCTAATCCTGTGCTATGATCTAGTAGATGCAGTCCAATTCATCTTCAATGTCCTCATTGCGCAAAGGCTCAGTGTAGCACACCCCTTTAGCTAGGTCTAGTGGGACCACTATGCGGAGAGACTTTTTCTCAAATATCATTTTTCGTCTCTTTAGGTTGATGACCCCATTCATGTCCATGGCCCAATCTATCATTAATAATGCAGGGTAAGGATTACTATCATCCACAATTTCTATTACCTCAAAATTGGTCTGTGTGCTTGCACCTTCGGTTTCCAGTGTAACTCCTTACATTCTCCCCATAGGTAGGATCCTTTGTTGGTTTACCATCTGTAATTGGATAAGACACCATTGTAGTGCAGGCCTACAGATGCGCTCCCAGGGCCGTTTAAGTAGGACATTAACATCTTATTGCAAATCCAGAATGAGCTGATCCATCTCATGCTTCCCAATCTGTGCAATCAACTACATTTCCTGCTCGGTGCGCAAAGCATGTTTGCCTAGTTTTCGGACCATGCATGGTTTGCCTGACCCTACGCACCTAGTTATCAACTCTTGCAATCCCTTCACTACTTTAGTGTCCCATGGTAGCTCCATGCATGTCTCTTAAAAGATAGTTAGCATAGAAGTATCCATCTCCGGCTCAACTTGATCCTTGCTACCAGAAGTGAAAACCTCCACGAAGCGCTTCCTAGCTTCCATAAATGTTTCCTTTGTATGCTCCAAATCAAATTCAGGTTGCTTTGTAGGGGCCTTACGAACCCATGCATCCTCCTTAAGTTTCTTCCCCTTATCTTCTCCTATATTTGCACCACTTCTGAGCATGATGTTCACATTAGGATCCTCCTCACACAGTTCAACCTTCATCATTCGGACATTTTGAGTGGGAGTAGCCTAAAGCACCCCTTTTTTCTGCATCTATGCAATTAGTGTGGGGCAGTCTACTGTGATCAAATTGGTAATAGTACGGGAAACATGTTCTCATTCGATTCATGCAATCACACACATAGTGCCCAGGTCATCCAACATTGTAGTAGATTAATTGTCCTCGGCCTCGTCTGGGTCCCATTCCTCCTCATCCCCATCCGCGTCCCTAGAATCTGCCCCGTGCTATTGCTGTAGCCAAATCCTATCCTCGCGCTTCAGTCTGCATCCTGTAAGTAGGTGTCTGATCCATCATCTATTGATAACTTCAACAATTTTTTCATCATGGCCCATCGATCTACAAAAATTGCAAAATAGCTACTGAGGGGGTTGTATAAGTTTATGTAATAGATGACAATTTTGTGGTGTGCTTTCCTCCCACCTGGCAGATCACGCGCCAGAGTGCGAGCAATGTGCATGGCCTCACTTGTGCCTTTGGTCACAATGGCATTGGTCCCACTAACAAATAGTTCGTGAATATCGAACAATGATCCTTATCATGCACCACACCTCTGTGCGCGCCTTTGATCAGGGCGCCTTATCCTATTTCAAACTTTGCATCTCTAGGCATAGGTTTTGTAGTTGTGCGTGGATTTTCTGAAATCCCAACCCTAGATCTTGTATTGGGGCTTCATGCAACCTCATTGATGTCTCTAATGCTTTAGCTTGGGTTGAGATCTTTTTCTATGATAGTGTTGTCCTCAGATGTGGTGTCAAAGATGCCACAAACCACGCATAGTGTTGCGCATCCGTCAACGTCATGTTAGCCTAAGGGATTGTAATCTTAAATCTTTGATCTAGGTCCCACGGGGTTTCACCAGGTAACATCATTATCTCCTTGAACTTGGTGATTGACAACGTCTCTAATTTTGGCCAGCTAAATACTTTGTTCAATGCATCCAGGATTGCCACTATTCCTACATTCGCGTGATTACTAGAGTACTTTATATACCACGTCAACGTGCAATCCTGCAGCATGCTCACCATAGTAGCCTTTCTGATGTTATCATCCATAATGCCTTGGGCTTCCCATACTTCCTTTACCATGAACCACAATTGGTTTGGTTCCTCATTCCCTATGCCTCTAAATATAGGAAACTTGATTGTACTCACCATTCCAACCTTCGGTGGTGGTGTAGGTGAGGTGGGTGAAGATGGGGTTGATGTAGGTGAAGTTGGTGGGGGTGTGGATGGGGGTAGTAATAGTGGAATGCACTTCTTGATCAACTGGAGTACGCTTCTAGGAGAGAACCATGTGAGCTCCTCCTTACTTTAACATGAAATTGAAATCAGAGGACTCTTTTCTAATCTTTCGGTCCCTCGATAGCCTCTTCCACTCCTCATTACCGCAAACATCAATGGATGCGCATAACCTGCTTTTAATACAACAAAATTTTAATCCAAGTATTCAACGATTTGATGTACTTACCCTACGGTCCTTGGAGAAATTTCCTTTCTGCTTCACTGTAAATCACAGTTGTGTCTATCATGAATTTGGTGATAAATCCTCCTATTATTCGGTCTAGGCAATGATCTACTGCCCGTACGATTTTATCTTCAGACACCTCTAGCCGGCACACCAACTCGGGAGTCCACACTATTGTTTGATGAAGCCTACACCTTCCCATTTTGTTAGCTAGCCTCGTGATCCACTCGTACATGTCCAACAAGAAGGTTGCGAAGAAGATCTCATGGATTTTTGTGTATATGTAGCAATCTGGCCACCTTTCCTCAGATATCTACGGATTTTTGTTCTCCTATACAACAAACTTGTGCAGTTTCTGATCCAAGCAATATTCAATCTCTTTATTCATAGGGTTCAAGTGTTATGACATCAGACAACACTTTGGCAGATCCCAGTCTTGGCAAAGGAATGATTTGTTGGCTTATTGGGGCCCGACCCAGGTTTGGAAGAGTTATTAGCCGAAAAAATCCTGCGCTACTGGCCCTTTCGGGAAAAGTCGATAGAGCACAGAATGAAGTCTCACCCAAGGTAGCAGGGGAGGGTTCTAGAACTAGGTTTCCACACACTTGGTATGTTTTATGTGGTTTGGATGGGATCATGAGTTGATCTGTGCCCTTGCGCTACTATGTACGACTATCGGGCTTCCACGTAAATCCGCAACAACGTGCTCTTATTATTATGATTTTATTATAGATCTATACTACTTATTATGGTCTTTAAGAAAACATTTAACAATTGTACTGAGTGCACGTTGTTATCACCAAAATAAGGGTTTACACTGTTCCTAGTCATGGTCTTAGATAAGTGTCAAGTCACCCTATGTTTTAAGGGGTAGGTGATAAGTTAGGACTCTCAAAGGTCTCATATTTCATATCCAAATAAAGTCCAACAACCTTATTCCATGTTTCATGAGTCTTACATTATTTTAGAAAACACATAGCTTAAACTATTTTTAAAATTTTTGGAATTAGCCCCGAAACCACATTTTCATAGTGTAGACAATGTAAAATCATTGCTTTGTGCTACGAAAATGTTGCTCTTTTTGTAGCACTTCCCCCATGCACTACGAAAGCGAAGATTCATACAACAGTCTTGTCAAAACATCAATCTGTTAATATTCCGTTAAATTTTCATTATTAGGTGTCAACTAGGAGTCAGTCCTTAAACATACGGCCTTCCAAAACTAATTATTTCGAATTTACGGGTCATTATGATATATGATTTCAAATTCGAAAGGGCTGGCTAGTCTCTTATTGTAGTTTGCATGAAAACCCTCAAACAAAATCATTTTTTGAATGGTAAGTTTTTGGTAATTTCTTACCAGGGTTTCTCTCATCCATAATTCAAGTGAGGCTGACCACCACAGGCAAGCAAGGTTGACCAACAAAATTGCAAGCGAGGTCGTTTTGTTACAGGAATTCAGAAGAAATGATGGCATAAGAGAAGAAAGTAACATGTCTGGTCATTGTTTAAGAACAAAGCCTAAAAGCACTGAGGTTTTAGTCAGAGATAAATTATTCCAGAAAGCAGGATGTTGGAAGTTTTGTAAAAAATTGCGAGGAGGACATACTTAGGTGACAAAGGAGTTTGCACTGCATTTCACTGGCTCAAGCACAAAGGTTGGAATCCTAAACTTGCAAATTTCTCCAGAGATCATAGCTTTGGTGATAGAGATTCCTAGGGGGCAAGATACATGTTTCAATAACTTTAGATTCGACATGGAACCATGTAAAGTGTTTCTAAATCCAGAGTTTGCATAAATAGACTTAACCAAGGCAGTTCCCAGGAACTACATCAAGGACAACTATGCCAACTTGCTCTTCACATCCAAAATTATTTTACATGTGAGGGAAGATATCAAAAGGCTATTAATACAATTTTAAACTCATGTTTCATTTTACTGGTATGATTTCTTTAGATTTGCCTTAATTCTTGTATCGAAGTGTAGCTAAGATGGCAAATAAAGTGCAGTTGAAATCTCAAAGACATGAAACTTCCCTGTTTCATCATGGTCTAATTAAACTGATAGTTCTACATGAACTCAAAAGGATCAACAAAGAATGGTCTTCTTTTTTGTTTTTATGTGACTTTGGAGCGGAAAATCAAGATGTAGGCATTAGCCCTAAGGTTAAAGGAACTCTATTAGCAAAAACTAGCAAGTCTGTAATGTCCAGGGCAAAATATTTGTTAATTTGAAACCTAGGAAGCAGGTGAAAGAGAAAGTAAGAAAAAAATGAGTAGTTATTCTTGAAACTCCTAAATCTACAAAGAAAAATATATTTGAGGTTAAAGGAATGACCCAAGAATAGTCAACTAACACACCAATTCAAAGAAGATTGACTAGAAGTAAAATTACAAAGGAGAAGGGAAAATCAGTGATCTCAGGAGAAAGTTCAAGCTTAAAGGGTGATTTAAATGATATTTCAAAATCCATTTATATTGCTGAATCCCCTTTGGTGCAGGTAGATGTCATAGAATTTGATAAAGGAAAGTCGAAGAAAATGAAACCCTCCAAGAAGCTGGAATTTGAGCATGATGTTACAACATTTGTTTTCAAGCCTAGAAAGCTCTTAACCAAGAATTCCAAAAAGATGCAAGAGTCCAATATTGAGTTAGGGAAAATAGAAGAAGCTTCTGCTATTCAAGAAGAGTTGGTATACTTTTCATCACCAAGACTTGAAGGTAACAAAAACAGAGTTTTTTCCACTCAAACCGAAAAAGCCAGTTATGAAGAAACGAAAGAAAAGTTAAGAGCAACTAATAATGAAATTGCTAGACTAAGGATGAAATCAAGGAGGCATGTTCCTGAAGGACTGATTTGAAAAGGGTAAAGGCTCTCTGGGAAGTTGAAAAAGTTTCCAAACCAGAAATAGTGAGTAGTGAAACTCAGTACTTTACTTGGACTATTCGTGCAATCAAAGAATCTAGATTTGTAAGGAGGATGAATGCTCAATTGAGAGATACTAACAGGAGATTGTAAAGACAAATTTAAGACCTAGAAATACAGTTAACAAAATCTAAGGAAAGGCTACAACAATAATGAAACAGAGTGATGAAAAAAGGGCAATAAAGGGTATATATTAAAACAATTTTGGTATTAAAAAGAAGGTTATCTCCGAAGAAGAACAATCTTATAAGGTTAATTTGTTTTGTTTTTGGTGATCATATCAGTCTTTATGAAATATTGAAAATTCCCAAAATGCATATTTTGAAGGTCGTTTTGAAAAAAGAGCATACACAACAGTTTCGTAGCGTTCTACAAAACTGCTGAAGGTGACTTTTTAGCACTTTATAGATGCATTTCGAGGGTAAGATCTGATAAATTCAAAGTTTTGATGACTGATTGTTGATATATGAGGATCATTGATGAAGTTTTGAGATGGCATAGATGCAGAATGGTTCAAAGAAGTATTCCATAAGTGATATAAAAGTTGTGCCACGAAAATAGGTTATTTTCGTAGCACAGTCATGTTTCTTTCTATTTTTCATCTATTCGAGATTCCCTTTCTTGCATAGATGAAAAAATTAAGTTAAATGGATTACTAACACATGCCACATATGAAACTACTCGAAGGTAAGGATAAAGGATTAAGGGCCTTCAAAGGAGGAACTCTGTCTCCTTGTTTTCAAGATAGTTAGGTCATGACTCAGCACGGTTTGCAACAATATTGGAGACATCATCAAGCTCAAAGACATGGATTGGAAACTAATTAAAGAATGTATTTAAGTCATAGATAAGATGGTTGAAAGCATGTTTTAGGAGTTTCACTCCTATTTGTATTAGGACTCTTAAAGATAGCTAGTTGTCAAGTTGTAATTCAATAGTTTGTTTTATGAATAGATAGGTGTCAATGTTAGGAATTCAAATTCCCCTAAAGATGGATCATAGTATCCAAGGCTATAAAACCTCTATATAAAGCATGAGAATTGAATTCCTCAGGGTTGGTAATTTCATTAGCAAAAGAAAGTTGTGTTATTGTAAGAAACTGTGTTTTTTCAAACTTAATATAGAGATCAGTTTGACTACTCAAGATTCACAAGGATTTTATGTGTTTGATGTTCTTATGGCCTTTTTCAATTACTTATTTTCAGTGGTATGAGCTTGTGATATTTAGAATTCATTGGAAAATTCTCTAACTTCCTTCACATGCTTGTAAACTGTGTTGATTCACTATGTTACTATTTTATTTATAGAACTAAACTCTAAGTGCCTTGACTTACATTTTTTGTTGATCATGTTGTTTTGTTGAAGACTATCTTCACTCCATAGCCCAATAGATGTTTGCTAATATTTGATTCAACCAGTGAACCAGTTATACATTTGTCCATTTTGTTCCTAGAGTTAGCAATATAATCATTAATCAAAAATCTTAAACCTATCGAGAGAGCCCTCTCACGTTGAGGAGGCTAAGCCTCAACCAAATATTGGTTTGAAAGAGTTACTCAGATTCTACATTATTAGCAACCTATTAGGGTCATATTTTATGATAGCATGTGCAATCATAAATATGCATAAATTCATAACATAAACAACAGATAGATTCACAATAAAACACACAATGATTCAGAAATTCTTATCTTTATTGATCTCTTTCCCAGTACAACCAGATCTGCCCTGAACACTCAGCTACAGGGGTCTGCGCACACAACTGCAGACTCTACCAGGCCTCTGCGGACACAGTTGCAGAGCCTCTATCTATCTACCTGGTGGGCCCCAGTATTGCAACAATAATGTTGCAACTCCCAGGACTCCCTTCTTTAATTTTATCAACCCGGTAGTTCGTAACAAACTTGGAAGCGACGGTGATGTATGCACAAGTACTAGCCCTTGCCGCAGGTGTCACTTGGTCAGCTGGCACAAGTCCGCTAAGGGCTTAAGCCAACTTCTATGAGCTCTGAGAAGAAGCTTTTTAACTGATGGACGAAAGCTAACTCAAAGGAAGCTAATCTACTTGCAAAAAGAAACTGAAAGGCAAAAAGAAATGCAAACCCTAGCAAACCTTAATTCTACCAGCTAGTCCTATTGATGCAAGAATGAGAATGCAAACTACCGAAAGAGATGCCATTACTTCTATGAAGGTAAAATGCATGTGGCTAAGTTATTACTATCTGAAGAAAACATCTTTTTGTATTTTTGAATAAGTTGTTAGAATTATCATGCATGTGCTTTTAACTGGCTTTTGACTATGCAGTGGTGGATTGGTGAGAGGAAATACCTGGAAAAGTTTGGGAAGGTTCAGAGAGGGTCTAAGGAGTCCCTAACACTCTTCCCCAGAGTCTCACAAGGTTTGGCTATTAGGAAACCTCACTTGTGAGCTTCTACAGGAAGTCTGCAGGGGTTCTACAAGAAACTTCAGGATTTCTACAGGAAACTCCAGAATTTCTACAGGAAACTTGGAAGTCGGTTTCTAGGAGGTGGATGAGTGAGGAAAGGTGCATGGATGGATCTGGAGGTATGATAGGGGTCTAAAGCGGCCTAAGGACTGGTGGATGGAGTGGTGAGGAGGTGTAGAAGGTTGACTTGGCTTGAAGAAGGCTAAGGCAATAATTGCACAAAAACTAGGGTTATGTGAGAAAATGTGGCAAACGTAAGGTAAGGATTCTAAGTAGAGGGTGGAGTGGATGGTGCTAAAGGATAATAAGCAGATGAAGGAGTGGTACAAGTGCTCTGCAAGTCGTTTTTCGAATCTGAACCAAAAAATACTTGTAAATTTAAAGACCTAGTTATGTTGACCTAATATGCTAGTTGTTAGTAAAGAGAATGAACAGAAGTGTAACTTGCAATGAAACCATGTATTTTGACTCATGCGACTAAGAAAATGAAAGTCTGAACTTGTAACCAACTTCTACACATGAAAATCAAACACTAGTGGTTGCATGGCAAAGCAAAATGAGTGTTTTTGTGGGCAGCAAAGTCATCCTAGTCACAGCTCCTGATCCCACTGAGGGAGAAGTGAAACCACAGATGTTTGTTGGCCCTTTTCTTGAAGCTGTTTCTGTTAAAAACCTATCAACTAAATCTGATCATGAAAAGCTATTTTACTCATCAAAGACAACCTAAATAACAAAACGAGATTTAGATCTAAATAGCAGATTTTATTTTAGGAATGCAGCAAAGGCACGCGAAAGTAAACAAAGGAAGTACTGGGCACTTGAGATGGGCCCAACCCCAAGAGCTACAGCCTCCTAAGAGATATTTAGAGCTGGTGCAAAGCTGGATTCATCTTTATTGATCAAAATAAATGTTACATTCCAAAAATTGTCCACAAGGAGAACTTGAAAATGTGCTGAAAGCAAAGCTAATCCATTGCCTAAAAATCGAATTACAAAATGACTAACTATTGGCTAACCAAAATGACTAACTACGAGAAATCTACTGGCTATCAAATGGCTAACAAAAATGAGGCCCTAAACGCTCTTATTTATACAAATTGAGGACCCCAACAGTCCTCCTAAACTTTAGGGACTTGGATTCCCAAAACTTGTAGTTAACAGCAGTCCTACTTTACTTGCTTGGCTTCCCTTGTGCTAATTTATTTGGTGGCCCTTGAACTCCGAGCTGATGGTGGAGAATTCGAGATAAGGGTCCTTAAATGAAGGGGACACCTTCCTACAAATCCTCTCCCTTGTTCTCCCACGAATTTGGCTGCCAAGTGCTCATTAAAACCTTCAATTTTGTCTCCAAATTGACCAAAAAGGCTACACAAAGCACACATTAGACTTGTTGGCATAATGACTAACCCAATTCACTCTATTAGCATAAATATAATCAAAAAAATGCAATAAACTAATGAGGATGGTGGATTAAGTCGAATTAGGAGGTTGAATGAGCCCAAATAATTATCCATTTTTGGGGCTCATCATCACCCCCCTACTGAAAGTGTTGCTCATCCTCTGAGCAACCAATCTATCTCCTCATCTTCGATGGCCTTGGTGGCCTCCCTGTGATCCCAAGCTTCTGAAGTGATGTACTCTTCTCTGTTATGAAACCATGCTTTTCTCTCTGCTTCTTCCCACTGCCTGTGCTCCTTTTCTTGTAGCACTTTTGTTAGTGCCTCAGCCTTAGCCTACAGATTTTCCCTCTCTCTGTTGTTCATCAGATGTTTCCTTGTCTTTCCTTCTTCCTTTGATTGTTTGTCCACCCTTTTCCTCCAATTTCTTGGTCTCTCTTAGCTTCGCCCGAGCTTTCTGTAGAGAATTCTCAACTTCCTGTAGAACTGTATATGAGTCCATCATCTTTATTTGCTCTTTCTAGGTGAAGGATTTTGGCTTCCTCATTCATAGATGATGGATCTCTTTGAAGTAGGCTCCTCCTTTTGTTTACGTTTTGTGTCCTCAATGAAAATTTGCTTCTTTGACTGTGGTTTGGGGTCTGCAAGTTCTTATCTGCATGCTCTTTCTTGTCTTAAAATATAGTGGAAGCTCCCTCTTTCACTTCTTCTTTATCTTGGGAGAGGTACTTAGGGCGGCTAGCATAGTTGCTACCTCCCTAGCTAGGATTTCGGCTGATTTCTCCTTCTGCTTCCCTTTTTCAGGACTTCCTGTACAAAGTCCTATAGTGGTTGTTTTCTGTCTTCCTGTAGAAAGAGTTCTCTGTCTTCCTGTAGAAACAGTCTGCTAGCTTCCTGTAGACCCAATTTTCTCTGATTTGGCTTGCTTGGTTGGGGGTGCCTTCTCCTTGACCTATGTTGTGGTTGCCTTGGGTGTGTACCTACTTGTTTTTACTTTTTTTTAGTCCTCTCTTCCCTGATTTGCAACCGTTTCCCCCTTGGCATTTGTGTTTTTATTTTACTCCCAACTTTTGTATGGTTTTGCAAGTATATTCAATCAGATGGTGGCAATGGTGGTGAAAGGAGATGAAACCAGTGGAGGATGGAAGAATGCATGCCTCCTCAACAGACTTCAAGCTTCAAATCCCTCTTCATAATCGATTTTGGCATGCCCAAAAGGCTCTACAGGATGTTTCTGGTAAAAATACAGAACTTCCTGTAGAAAGTCCTGTAGCTTCCTGTAGAATGTTGAACCATGACTAAATTGTGTCTGGATCCTGAAAAAAATGAGTGTTCATGGAGGGGATGGATGTGAGGATGCATGGGAACTTGGTAGGGACCCTTCTGCTTGTGTTGGGAGGCCCCCTTTCCGCATTGTGTTCGTGCAACCTACAATAGTTTCCAAGGATTAAACTATTGTTTCTTTTTTCCTCTCTGTTTCTTCCTTCTTTTCTTTCTTGCTTTTCCTCTTGCTTCTCCTGTGGCTTGTCCTGTGATGGCCTATCCTGGATCTTCTTACCACTGCCTTTCTCTCTTGCCTCCACGTGTTTCCTTTCTTCAATTTTGTGCCATACTCAATTAATGATTGCAAAAGAAAATAGGGGATGTTTAACTTCTGTTTTGGAGGTAAATCCATCCTATGTCTGAATTCACTCAGCAACTGGAAATGATAGTTGTAGGCAATACTGAACCGCCCCTCACAGGTAATGTATTTCATGATCTGAAGGCTGACCTTGCTCCAAAAAGGATGTAAGTTGGTTGGTCTGGTTTGGTGAGAGTGCCCTGTTTCAATGCTCCGAGCAGAAAGGGACTATTGTTTTATGTCTTACTCTTTTGATCCTCAGGACAAGATTTCTCAAGTGTTTGTATTTCAACTTTGCACCAATTCCCTGGTTATAATGCTTTTGCTACCCAAACCCGACTGTCAAAAGGGAATTAGGCTCCCACGGACATAGTGCAGAGCTTAATTTTCATCCTCAACATGCATACAATCACATAAAATTCACATTCTTCATGAACAGGTTAGCCCTCACAGTGGTTTATCGCTTCTACCAGAGGAATTTCTTAATAGGAACTGTGGAAGAGAATTTGACGTAGAACCAATTCAAACATTCCATGTAACACACAGGAAAACTACTATTCTGGATTCACAGGCAGGCTTGTTTCATATTTTTTTATTCAAAACAGTTTAGTTCACCACCTTTCGAACATATCATGCATGGAAGAGGCATGTTCGAGCCTACCTCTCTTCGAAACTCCAATTTGTCGAAGAAAAATCCAGACTTTTCTGCTCTGGAAGGTTGTTTTTTGTGTTTCCTATAGAAACTTCCTGTAGAAACGCCTGTAGAGTTCCCCTGCGGTATTTTTTTAAGAAACGGTAGAAATCTCGAGAAACCAGGTAGGAATCTTGCAGAGGACCACTGGTTAACTGATCTGGACGTGGTGGACATGTGCTCGAGTTGTGACCGCAGTTGAACAGAGGGTGGTGAGAATTTCAGTCGAGCATCATTTAATTTCAGCGTGATTCACGTGAAAGAGTGAAGTGGCCAAGTGTATTTTGCCACATGCAACTGGAAGTGTTGTTCCTGAACTGTGTTTTTTCCCCTGTAATCACTGTCGTGAATTGAATTGAGGTTTAAACGGCCAACACTCCTGGTTGCTTTAATTTTCACGTAAGTCAGCTGTCCATGTGTACTGCGTGACTTCCAGTTGAGTGCTAGAGAAGGAAATCAGCTTAACCTTGCTATATTCATGGCTTAATTCCACCATTCCATTCATTCATGCAGTTTTTAGATTAGATTTGTGCAATAGAAGAACGAGTTTCAGTCACGTACCTGAAGTCAAATGGATGATGTGAGGTGTTGTGGCTAGTCATTGCTGCATGCACTAGTTTATTTGGTTGCATGAGGGCTTTGCTGATGATTTTTGGTTGTTTTCCTTGTGCAGGTGTCCTCTGGCCGGATGCACGCTGCAGAAGTTCATTTCCACGCTCAGATCTGCACCTTCAAGCTGCTGCTGCTGAATTTTCACTGGACTAGAACTTGTTTTCGTCATTGCTTCCAAATGATAGATCGTCTTGATCTGAAAATTGATGAGCATGTTCCTATCATCATGATGTAACTCCCATAGAAAAATCATGATCAATGGATGCACATATTTCGAGACAAATGGAAAATGTCTTAATATTTCAGAGAGTAATTTCTCAGAAACCGTGCATCAAAATCGGCTGAAACTGTTTGGGTAGGCTACTATCACCCATGTGCATCTCCCCATGAAACCGGTTTTGAAACAGATGCACAGATATGGAGAAAATGCAAAAATGGATGAAGGAGATGGAGGCTGATTTCTCATAAACCGTGCACCAGAATTCGCTGAAACGGCTCAGGCATGTTGCCATCACCCTTGTACAATTCCCCATAAAAAGTTTTTCCAAATGGATGCATGCTTTTCAAGTTAGGGCAAAAAAAAATTCTGTTCTAGGTATTTTTGCTTCAAGGCATTTTGCAGTTTTGTTGCATGGTAAGAAAAGTGAACTTGGGTTGTGATGCAGGTATGGATATGATGGAGGAGGAGTTTGAGGATTGCAGGAGGACTTCTGAACCCTTGAGGAAGCTACCATGTTCACCAAACTGCCTTTTTGAAATCCATTTCTAGCTTCCTACAATTTCTATAGGAACTTCTTGTAGAAGCACAATGAGGTGGAAAAATGATGGAGAAAGGCGAGGGATGGACACAGAGGTTCTTGTAGGCCTAACCAATAGATTCCCACCATAAGATTCCATTTTAAAATTGAATTTGGTTCTTCCAAAGGTTTTACAGGAAGTTTCCTGTAGAAATACAGAACTTCCTGTAGAAATGCCTATAGCTTCCTATAGAAAGCCCAGACCTTCCTCTGCCTTTGTTTTCAACGATCCTCTTGACCTGCTATGTCCTTCTTGCAACCTGCAATTATTCAATGGAAATTGTATTTATTTTTCTCTTTTTTCTTCTTTTTTTTTCTTTTTTTTTTTGAAAACAACTAGGGCGCCTCATGGAGGTTTTTGTAGGTTTTAACCCTGTACAGAAATTACCTGCATACGAATTCTAAATCACAGGAAAAATAAAAATGCGAGAGCATAACACATAAAACACATATACACAGAGATTTCCCACTGGATCCCAAAACCGGGACTACCAGCTTGATTTTTCATTATGTTCCTTTCAATGTTACAATACATATTTTATACATGTCGAAGCATCCATCCAATACCATGGACCGAAAAACCATCGAGTCCAAAACTGTGGACCGAAAAACCATAGGTAGGTTCGCCCAACCTAATATAGGGTCCAAAAATTTTTTTCTCGGGGCGCTAACACAACCCAACACTTCTCTCCAATATGTCCAAGCCTATATAACACAACCCAACACTTCTAGTCGTTGAAAGAATATAACACAACCCAACACTTCTAGTCGTGGAAAGAATATAACACAACCCAACACTTCTAGTCGTGGAAAGAATATAACACAACCCAACACTTCTCTCCAATATGTCCAAGCCTTTGATGCCACAACATGGTCTTCTCTCCAGAGACCACTAGATTTTCTGCTCCATTTTTAGGAACCATATAACTATTGCACCCGTCAACAACAGTGTTGCCTTGTAGCTTGTACAGAGTTCCAATCCTAACTCCCCACATCAATACCAATTCTCCTCGAACCATCTTGCAGGTATCTTTCTCGAACACTGTCTTTACACCTGCATCATCCAACTTGCTTACAGAAATCAGATTTCTGGCCA
>APFE031214802.1:4913-46716 GCA_000404065.3 Pinus taeda | reverse complement strand
CGTCAAACGGAGATAAGACGACCAATTCGCGACCCCGGGAAGTTGATGTACCAACTTACCCAAAGACGGGGCCCACAATTTGGCGTTTCATCTTCCAGGGTTAGGTTTTGGAATGTGAAGGGTTTTTCCATTGTTTCTCAACAATAAATAGGCCTTCGAGCCTCATTGTAACACAGTTCAGAGGCATGAAGCCACACATCTCTTCTCAGAGATAAGCTACCATCGCCCTAGCTGGTTTATTTCCATTTCCGGTTGTAAGCATATTTCAGTATTTTCCATTAATGAAATGAAGTATTATTTCCGCTGCATCTTTGTGTATATGGTTATCTCTGTATTTTCTTGCGTTCCTATTTAAATCTGGATCATGAGGCCTTCCAAGTGAAGCGCTCTCTCACTGATGGATAAGTCTTCCTAAACCCTTGGTGCCTAGACAAAGGAGAATCATGAGCTGCTCAAAGGACGCGCTCTCTCAATTGTGATCCCAATACCAAAAATATGTGTCCCTTATAATAAATAACCTCATCCATTACCGTGTAGTGCTCATCTACATAAATGCCCTCCAAGATCTCGCACGCCCAATGATCCTTGGAGTACTCTACCAATAACTGAGCCTTCCAGTCATGGCAAATGCTCATGAGTGAAAGCCTAGCTGGTCTCTTGGACAATGCATCCGCCACTACGTTGTGCTTCCCCCGCACATACTCAATATCAAAATCGTAGGTCTACACCTTGCTAACCCATATCTATTGTCTGTCATTGAGGCCCTGTTGCCCCATGAAATGGCTAAGACTGTTGTGATTTGTCTTCACCCGAAATCAATTCCCCACCAAGTACTATCTAAATTTGGCCAATGCATACATTATGGCCAACATCTCCTTGTCGTAAATGGAATACAACTCATGAAGTAGAAGCTTCCGACTCTTGAAAGCAATGGGGTGCCCTCTTTGGGACAAGACTACCCGGATCCCTAAACCTGATGCATCGCACTCCAATGTGAAAGGCTGAGTAAAATCTGGGAGTGCCAATACCAAACAACAACTCATCACCTCCTTGAGGTGATCAAATGTTGCCTAAGCTCCCTTTGTCCATGCAAAAGGTCCCTTCTTAGTCAAATCAGTAAGGGGTGCTACCAACTGTGAGAAGCCCTTCACGAACTTCCAATAATAGGTACAGATGCCCAAAAATCCTCTCAAAGTTGTCACATCTCGGAGCTCTGGCCAATCCCAAATGGCCTAAATCTTCTCCTCGTGCACCTTGACCCCATTTGCACCTATGATGTGTCCCAGGTAAAGCATCTCTATCAACCCAAACTCGCACTTGGACATCTTTGCGTAGAACTGCTACTCCTCCAATATACGCAAGACTATCTCTAAGTGTTGTAGGTGCTCCTCCCATATCCTGTTGTAGATCAAAATGTCTTCAAAAAATACCAGTACAAACCTCCTCAACTGGCCTCAGAACACATGGTTCATGCATGACAGAAAAGTAGCCGAGGCATTGGTCAACCCAAAAGGCATGACCAGGTACTCGAAATGCCCATAATGACACCTCAAGGTTGTCTTCGGAATGTCCTGCTCTCTCACCCAGATCTGATGATACCCTGACCGCAAATCTATCTTAGAGAAGTACTTGGCTCCTCTAAGCTCGTCCATCAACTCATCAATGTGCGGGATGGAATACCTGTTCTTCAACGTCTTCTTATTGAGGGCCCTGTAGTCAATACACATGCGGAGAGTCTCGTCCTTCTTCTTCACCAACACAACCGAAGAAGCAAATGGACTAGAACTCGGTCTGATATGACCCAACGCCAATAACTCCCTGATGGCTCTCTCGATATTGTCCTTATAGGCCTTGGGATGCTTATAGGGTGTAGTGATGACTGCCTACACACTAGGCTCCAACTCTATAGTGTTCTCGAATCCCCTGTCAGGTGGTTGCCCTAGCGGTATATCTCCAAAGACTACCGGATATCTATCCCGTACTGCCTATATGTTTGGATGTGGTGGTGTAGTCTTCCCCCAACCTCTGAAATCCTTAGCTCTACTGCCCATGCTATGTCTCCATGCCTCAAATCGGCCTCCATCCGGTGGGCCGAAACTATCTGAGGGGGTTATGAATGCATGCCCCTAAGAACCACTGCTTGCCATACGGCCCAGCAAACTCCATCATTAGTTGTTTCCAATCAGTGGTAACCTAACCAAGGGAATACAACCATTGGACACCCAGCACCACATTGGTGTCTGGTACATCCACCACGAAAAAGTGGTCTGTCATCGAATAGTTCCCCATAGTCACTGTCAGAGAGGGAACATATCGAGTGCACTACATAGTCCTGTCTCTTGGTATTAGGACTGAAAACCCCTCAAACTTTGTAGTGGTGATGCCCCTCCTCTGGACCATCTGAGCATCAATAAAATTGTGGGTGGCCACACTGTCTACCAGGACCGAGACATGCTGCCCCTGCACCGTACCTCTAGTCCTCATAATCAAAAATTTGGGAATCCCGCACAAAGAAGCTAGGACTCGCCCGACTAGTGTGAAAGATGCTCCTCCCTGAGGTGGTGGTGGTGGTGGTCCTCTCCCTACTGGATCCTCGCTGTGTTCACCACCAAACTCCAACTCCTCATCATCCTCCTAATCATTATCCAAGAAGACCTCAATGTAATGGGCCTTGCCCGCTGTGCACCGATGACCAGGTGCCCAAGGCTCTCGGCATGTAAAACACAACTTCCTCCTCCTAAGGTCTCTCCTGGTCTCGTCATCCAACTGACCCTACCCTTGAGTTGTTCACTGCGTTGTGGGTGCTCTAGTGTCACTTCCCTTCTAAGGGTAGGGAGTGCGTGACGGAAATGGTGCTCAAGCCTTGGGGATAGCCCCCTACAAATCCCGAGTGCAAGATATTGCCTCCAAAAGAGTAGATGGTTTGCGAGACTTCACCAACCCCCACAATGGCTCTGTCAACCCCTCTACAAATGTATATACTCTCCTCGCATCTGACGAATCAGGTACCATGACTAAGACCCTCAAAAACTCAGAGATATAATGCCCCAGATGCCTTGTCTGTCTGAGCTGGGTGAACTCCCGAAAGTCAGCCTCTGGATCCTTCCGATCAAAGCGCTCCACTACTCTCCGCATGAAGTCCTCATAGGAGGTCTCGCTGGCATGCCCCAGAGAGGACAAACCATGAAACCACCAATAGTGTGACTCCCCCTCCAGGTGCAATGTGGCCATCTTGATGGCCTCTACCTCTGTCATATGATTCAACTGGAAGTATGTGTCCAGCTTCTCTACCCAAGCACGTGTTGTGCACTTGGTAGTACCATCATATGTAGGAAAATACATTTTCCCAATAGAACAATGTAGCTCATAGTTCTTCTATGTACCATATCCTTTCCCCTTCTCGTTCTGCTTGAGTTTGCAAAAGTCTCTGAAGGTCAGGGCCTCTCTAAAGTCCCCCCATGGACTGCCATTCCTAGAAATGCTTCCCCATCAACGATGGATCCTCTGCCCCACTAGTCTCACCCTGCGCCAAGGGTACCAAAGAGGGTAAAGTAGCTCAAGTTGGCTCACTCGTGGATGGGCGTTGCGCAGTAGGTGAAAGGTGATCGAACTGTTGAGAGGCCCCTAAAGTCTCTCCAACTACAAACTCTCGATGAGCGCTTCGCTCCCGATTCTGCATCTTGATCTCGTCCAGCATCTCCTTTTGCCCTTTTGCTAAATCACTCAAAGCCTTCAAGAGACTATTGAAGGCCATCTCCTCCCTACTCTTGAGCTCACCCATATCTTCTGCTACCGCAATCTTCCCACGATCCTCCGTGTCTAGAGTAATCTCCAACTCCCTTTCCCTGCTCCGGTACCTCTGTTTTCTGTAAGTAATATTTTGTCAGTCCTCCTCGCTCATAGAAAAGTTTCCCCACGGTTGAGCCAGAATCTAAGCTATGATACCATTGTAGTGTTCAAAAATTAACCAAACAGTGATATGCAAAAGCAAATACGATTCATACACAGAAAAATAAAAATGATTAGCAAATACTCAATACACATCAGAAATGAGAAGCAGTTGAGCCATTTTATTAATGGAATCGAGCAAGTACAATAGTATGGAAATGCACATGGGCTTGCCTGAAGGGAAAGCTTGACAGAACCCAGGTGTCAAACAATAATCACAATGTTAGAAAGATAACTGCTCCTCTAAGGCTATGCGTTGTCTCCTAGTAACTACATTGCTCGCTAGAAAGGAACTACAAGAAACCCTGTCTCCAGTGCTCAGAAAATGATGAAACTTCAGCCCCATGCTTCTTGGCCAAAACCCAAAAAGGGTTTGGCCTGAATCCAACCTCCAAAATTTGGCCTCCTCTATGGCCTACACCCTCCAAACTACTCCAAGAATACAGCCTACAAGAAACGGCCACGAAATCCTCCTCCAAGTTCTAAAAAGGAAGCAAACACCACTCCAAGTATCTCCTCTAACGTCCACGGCAAAGCTCAACCTCAAGGGCTGATACTCTACCCACCCACTGAGCTCCCAAAACTACCTTTACGCTAGCCCAGGTAGTGTGAAAGTCACACTGCCCAGCAACAAGCTCGACCAGCTCCCAAACTCTCCCAAATGTCGACAATCCTCCCTAGCCTCCTCTATGGAAAATCTCACAACCAAACTCCACTACAAGACACCAAAAACAAACTCAACCTCCTCTCCACTGCATCCTCCAGTAATACACACCACCTGGAAGTGAATGCCACTGTTGGAAATCACAATGGGATCCTCCTCCTGAAGAAATGTAGAAAACCTTCGTAGGGTGGCACTCGAGGTCCCCCGAAGAAAGGGTGAGCTCTTCACTTGAAAAACTCGTGTTAAAAAGCGAAGGACTTGGCTAAGCAACTTGAGCAACCAAGAGAAATTGATATACCCAAAAAGATGATTGAGATGAGGAGAGTTGCCTTCCTTATATAGATTTCGTGGAGCACTTTTCCCTCCAATTCGTCCTTCATCGTGGACCCTCACTTAACGAACATCATGCAAAACTTAACCACCTCCATGCAAATCGAACTAGGGAGTGCGTATTTCCCTAGTGAGGGTGGCCCCCATGTGTAACTTAACTACAACACAAATAAATTTTCCCAAGTCTAATCTCCTAATAAAATCGAATGGGGTCCACTTGCTCCAAAATTGGCCCCATAATACGAAAATTATTCTTGTTCAAAAATAATTTAGGAAGGGACATGACAGCTTCTCTCACGAAACCTTTTCTGGGTTTTGGATATCTCGTGTGCATTAGCCTCTCAGCATCATCTGAGACAAGAACACATGGCCAATGCTACCAAATCCACCAAAAACTAACAAAATTGTTACTAGATTTGGTGTATGTGTGCGCACTTAGTCTAGTGCCCAAAAATCTAACATGATATTAGAGCTTGGCCTCTAAGAAGGGTAGTTAGATCTAAAGATTTGGACAAGTGACAGCTCTGAGAGGGAGTTGTAGGAATTGTTGCAGCCGGCAACAGCGTTTTGAAGAACCATGCCAAGAGAGTTGGCTAAGTATGGAAGGCTACTTCTATGGGTCATGAAGGCCACAATTAGCAGGCCTAGTGAGACATGGCACAGAACGTTCACATGAGGAGTTGTGGACAGTTGCTACTTGGCACATACACAGATAGAAATGGTTGAGAGATTCATTCAGCAGATGTGCTAGGATTTTGAGAGGACATCAACACAAGAGAATGAGGGATTCATTATGATCCAAGTGTGAAGATCTTGTGAAGAGATCTAAGCATGGAGGGGCCAAGTAAGGGCCATACTTTTCTTATGATAGAAGAGAGGCTGAGAAGGCAAAATCGAGATGGTCAGGGGGCTGAGATAGCCATTGAAGATCCAAGTAACAAACTTGGAGTGAAGGTCAAGCAAAGAACTCAAGGGCCGAGAAGGCCTGCATTCTAGAGTCAAGCTTTAGAGGGAGTGAGCAAGCTCAAGAGGAAGTCAGTCTTCAGAGGGATTCAATAGCTCAGAGGAAGACAACCTTCAAGTTTAGGAAGTCATGGTACAAGATGGCTATTAATATGCTTAGGAGCAAAAGGCTTTTAGGAGCAGGGTGTCTTTGAAGAAGGGTCCTTGTCATACAGTAGGAATTTCTTTTGGTGTCATATGGAGCAGTTGTGGTAGCAAATCAAGGATGGAAATGTGATCCAGGTTCGAAGGCAAAGCCATTTCCAAGTGAAGTTGTGAGAATACATCTGCTGCTAAGAGGGAGTGTTGATGTTTTGGGTAGCATCAGGAGGATTCTCACATGTGGGGCATGTTTCCGCAAAATCTCGCAAGCCTTAGAGAGGGGCACCCTACAAGCCTAACACTAGACAAAGTGACATCAATGGGGTGATGGCCCACTGTCACCACAGCCAAAACCCCTGCTCTTTATGGATTTTCGGCAATGGGAGGAATCTCGGTATGTGATAAGGTCACTTAATGGATATTCTAGGGTTAGCGTACAAGGTGACTCAATGAGATCTTCTAAAGGAAAGACACAATTTAGGCTTAGGGCTCTAATTGGAGGAAATTCACTTTCTTTATAAAGGCCTAGGGTTGAGAGCACAAGACCTAGGGCTTGATTGATTGGTTGAGTGTTGGCATGGCCAAAGGTCAATGCAGAGGAAAATGGTTTCCAATAGTGATTTTCAATAAGGACGAGGCACATGAAACTCTCAAGAAACCCCCAAGTAGAAGTTAAATCCAAACTAGGGTTAGATTGGGGCTAGTAACTAGGGCAAAGAAATTTATGGATGAAATTTAAGTGAATTCCTACCAAAAGCAGGTATTTTGTGGCAATCACTATCCTCTTGGCATTTAGACTCTCCAACTCCATAAATTCCTCTTCCCTAGGAATTCACACCAAGCCCTAGCTTGGTCGCTTGGCCTTAAAGGGGTCGAATCAGGGCAAGAGAAAAGAGACAAAAATTATGGATTTGATCATCAACAAGAAAGGTCAGCGACTAGATCCTTGGGAGAATGGAGTCTATGATTTGATTGTTTGACGAAAAAGTTGCTAAGGAGGTCGAATTCTTGATGCCCTAGCATCAAAAACCCTAAAAATTACCAATGCAATGGGTTAAGGAGTTTCATGGGAGAGCTAGCTAATGTTCATCATTAGGAAATTCATTTACATGTTATCCATGAGTAATGCATGCCATAGTGACATCTAAGTACCATTCAATAAATTTTCAACAAATTAAGGCACAATAGGAAACCCTAGATTCAACATATTCCATACTTACAAGATAACATCCAAAATATTAAATCCCTTAATCCAAGACAATAGCTCCAAAGACAAATGATTTGCTCCAAACTTCAAAATGCATTCATAGAAACCAATTACTCCACAAGAGAAAAAGGCCAAAATTCTAAGTGTGATGATGATTTGATATAAATGATCTATCCTCTATTTATATGAGAGGTCATAAAGTCTATTTTAGCCTAATGCCCCTAGAAATAATAAAATAATGTGCAAGTAACAAGCTAGGTCACAAGCCGACCTAATAGCCAATGAATAAAATCAGATCTAGCCTACACGTGTGAGCCGAAGGTGAGAGAATGATGACATCATGCATGAGCGAGCCCTGTTAGGGCTAGCGTTGAGGCTTCTTAGTACCAAGATGTGAGTAGAAGCCCTCTAAAATCACCTCCTAATGGTTGTCTCTTAAGTCTTTGTTAATGCTCCTCTGTGGACCCCAATTTTCATCTTGGGGCACAAAAGTGGTCTCATGGTTATTTGTGTTAGTTTTTGTAGCATATATGTGTTCTAACCATGAAATTTGGTGGAGATGCTAGAATACATGAGATCTCCAAGACCCAGAAATCATTTCTGGAAATTCCACCTAGAGATGGCTTAATTAGATTATTAACCATTTTTTAAATATTTTCTAAGTCTAAACTTAGGGAATATGGTTAATTAATCATAATTAATTAAGTCAAGGTGTGAATCATCTAGAAACTCACACAGATCGATTCTGAGATGATCCTAGCCATTAATTAAGTTTTAATCTTGGTCATTGGTGCTCTAACAGTGGATTATAAGAAGAATTCAATGGGCACTTGGAGAACACACTTTAGCAGTTTGATTTCATTGGCAAATAGATTTCCAGAGAGCAACAGCAGTTTCCGGAGGGCTAGAGATCAAAGCAAAGATAGTGAGGGGCAAGGACAGTGAGGCTGGAGGAAGTTTTCCAGATCCAGCGAGTACTTTTGCAAAAAGGCAAATATTTCTGCAAGAGGTTGCGCATAGGCAACAAAGAGCCTCAAGAAGGCAGTTCGATTTGCTGGGAAGGAAGACATTTTCAGTTCCAGAGGTCGAGTAGAGGTTACAGAGTGTTAGAGAGACGTTTTCCCAGTTAGCAGCAGGCAGGACGGCTAGACTAGCAGTCAGTTCGGGTAGCAGTAGCAACAGGCAGCAGCAGGTTGACGCGAAGCCTGCACAAGCCCAGTTGGACAGCTTGCTTTTTTCTTTTTTTTCTTTTTTTTAACTAAAATGATTAATATATTGATAGATCAACGGTTGGGCCACAGCCTAATCAACCGACATTACATGGAGGCATGAATACACAAATCCATAATACGCCAAGTTGCCTTCCCTTCTTTGTTTTGAACCAAAATGACCTAGAGTGTGATAGATTTTTACGAGGACAATTGTCCAAAAATAAATATGCAATTTTTATGTGTGTCTGTCCTAGATTTTCTCAGTTTCCAACACTATTTTTCTTCCTCCGTATTTATTTGTAAAAATCATTGTGTGAGTTATTTGATATTTTTCGTAGCAAACAGCTGACAAAATTGTTAAATAAATTAACACTTAGAAAACTAATTTCCAGTTGTATTATAGATAAAAAATTCACATGGTATCAGAGCTTGAGTGATCAGCCAGGAAGCTTAGAAGTAGAGAAGGGAATTTCGTTGTTCAGAGGGAGCAGCAGGCCGAAATTCTCAAAGGTTGCGCAATACCTAAACAGGCAGCCCGAATTGTTGGGGCAAGGGTTTGATTTTCAGTTGCAGGTTGGCAAAGAAGTTGAGTTGCCCAGGATAGTAATTCCAGCAGTTAGAGGGAGCAGCAACAGCTCAGATTTTCGCAGAGCAGATTTCTGGTTGGACACAGAGGGTTTTTGTAGCAGTAGAATCCGCGTCAGGTGGAAAAGAAATTGCACACCTAGAGGGAGATTTCTCTTAGAGGATTTCTAGGCAAGAAATTAGATTTTCCTAGTTGCAAGAGGCAATAGCAGTGAGCACAACTGCGCATTCCAGTTAGGAGTGCGAGTAACAAAGCAGTAGCCGAGCAGAGGAAGAAGTAGATTTTTGGGTTTATTTTCTCCAAATATTTGAGTTTCGCAGATTTTGGAACTTTGCAGAGATAGTCGTACGAGATTGTCAAAGAAGGTCGTACGAGTTTATCAGATTGCAGGTCTGGACAGCAAATCAATTTCCAATTGTCGGAGACAGGTGTTGGAGGAGGTGCGAGTTGTTTAGTGCAAGCTGCAAAACAAAGAAGGGTCCAAGCCAGGTACAAGGCTCGAAAGGAGATAATGAGGCACTAGATCAAGGTGGAGAAGTATGAGACTCCAGTGTGCCATATGGGCAGGGTCCGACACAGTTGCAATAAGGAGATCGGTCAGATCAGCTCTGGATTGTTGCAATAGGACCATCACCTTTGCTACAAGGGCCCATAGTACCACAGTAGCAGATTCAGTGTCAGCAGACGCAACTAGTCATTCAAATGATAGTGCATAGTTAGTTGCAGCTAGTATCTGGGAGACAATTGCAGAACTAGTTGTAGTGACACAAGTAGTGTGAATTACCCAATTGCAGTATGCAGGTGTAGTTCCAGCCAGAAGATTCCCAACACAGAGCTTCGCAGTCTAGTTTCCAGTGCAGGAGGACAGTGCGACTTGCCAAGAGGGAGCAGAGAGATTTCCCATAAAGAAATCGAGACTCAGAGGCAGTGTAGCTTCAGAGGAAGCAACCCCATGGAAGCTAGTGCTTCAGGATCTAGGGAGATCAAACTCATTATTGCAGAAGTTGCAGCAACAGTGCGGAAGCATTAGCTGTAGCAGTATGAGTAGATCAAATTTTGCCATGTTTGCAGCCATACCTCTAGGAGTGAGGTGGGGTGATTTGGTGTTGTAGCCCCAGAGAGCTACAGAGATGGGCAGGGTCCTTGAGGAGTCCACCTCATGGATCATTACCTGGCTATGGGGGCCCACAGTGTTCAATGGCAGGATGGATCAGTGACCGTTGATGCAGAAGGGATTCCAGAGTGAAAGTTGCAAACTAGTAGCAGTCGGGATTTGGGGAGTGCAATGCAGAGTCGGCAGCAGTGCAGATTCTTCAGTGACAATGCAGAGGCTAGTAGCAATCAGGACCCGAGAGACAGATGCATCATATTGAACACAATTGGTTTAGTATTTTGGATGCTTCTCCGTTGCAATAGTTGCAGTGGCAGCAACAACAGATGAGAGGGAGTTGCAGTGGAAATGTAGTGTTGGCAGCAGCGTGGCAGTGTCAACAGCAGCACAGTGCAGCATCAAAATTGTGCAATGATTGGTGGGCAGCAACAGCCAGACATTAGCAGCATGACAGGAGATGATACAAAGACAGGGTGTTGCAGTAGAGTGTGCAGCACTAGAACACAATCCTTGCTAAGAGGGAGTGTTATTTTTTGTAGCATCAGATGTGTTCTAGGAACAAAATTTGGTGGAGAGACTAGAATACATGATATCTCCAAGACCCAGAAATCGTTTCTGGAAATTCCACCTAAAAATGGCTTAATTAGATTATTAACCAATTTTTAAATATTTCCTAAGTCTAAACTTAGGGAATATGGTTAATTAATCATAATTAATTAAGTCAATGTGTGAATCATCTAGAAACTCACACAGATCGACTCCGAGATTATCCTAGCCATTGATTAAGTTTTAATCTTGGTCGTGGTGCTCCAACAGTGGATTATAATAAGTCATCGATGGGCACTTGGAGAACACACTTCAGCAGTTCAATTTCATTAGCAGAACGATTTCCAGAGAGTAGCAACAGTTGTCGGAGAGCCTAAGATCGAAGCAAAGACAATGAGGGGCATGGACAGTGAAGCTAGAGGAAGTTTTCCAGATCTAGGGAATACCTTTGCAAAGAGGCAGAGATTTCTCCAAGAGGATGCGCAGAGCTTTAAGAAGGTAGTTCGATTTGCTAGGAAGGAAGACGTTTTCAGTTCCAGAGGTCAGGCAAAGGTTCCAAAGTGTTGGAAAGACGTTTTCCCAGTCAACAGCAGGCAAGACGGCTAGACTAGCAGTCAGTTCAGGCAGTAGTAGCAGCAGGCAGCGTCAGGTTGACGTAGAGACTGCACAGGCCCAGTTGAATGGTTTGCTTTTCAGAGGTAGTCTAGTGTCGGAATTGCCCGAAATGAGGGTAATTTCCCTCTAGATATTTTTGCCAGTATTTTCTCTACAGGATAGCCAAATTTCAGCATCCAAATTATTGTACTCATAATTTCTCACTGCTTCTTAATAATAAAAACCCTTAGTTGTTGCACCAGTTTCCCAAGTTGGGTTTTTCCAGGGAAAATTGTCCAAGAATAACTGTAATTTTTATGTGTGCTATATTTTCTTAGTTTCCAGCGTTATTTTTCTTCCGCAATATTTATTTGTAAAAATCACAGTGAGTTGTTTGATATTTGTCGTAGCAAACATCAGAGAAATTGTTAAATAAATTAACAATTAGAAAAATAATTTCCAGTTGCTGTGATAGATGAAATTTTCACACTTCGGGTGGTCAAAATGCCTATCATTGCTCCAACATTGGAGGCTTTCAAGGTGGTGCTAGCCCTCCCATATCTCAAGGTGTGAGATCATCCCCGTTGGGCCCTAGGTCAGTAAACAATGCCTCATGAAGTGCTAAGCCGGTTGGGGGCATGCTGGGTCCAGATGCATCATCCCATAAAAGTCATCAATGTAGGGCAAAGTGCTAGAATTTTGTGGGGGCTAAAGATGCGCATTGCTATGTTTGATGCTTTGTTATTGCTTGGAGTCCCATGGCTCTCAACGTTCCACCTGTGGGTGTCAATATGCTCCTCTAAAAGATTTGGGCCCCAGTTAATTTTCCCAAGTCATGGTTGTGGAACCACCTGACAATTACACACAATATTCAGTGCTAGAAACTACATCATTAGGTACATTTAATCATTTTTGCATCTAAGTGAACCCTACTTTAAATTAATGGGTAATTTGACATTTCAGATAAGGCTTCCCTTCCAAAATTAAAGCTTTAAACTAGCAATGGTGTTACCTCCCTAGGTAGGAGTGGCTAACAGACCACCCTATTAGTGTTAGTTTATGTAGCTCAGATAGGTGTTCTAGTATCAAGTGGTGTCAATGAGGCTAGGAACACAAGGTGGATTAATTATCTCCAAGCCCAATTTATTTTATAAAGTGAAATTGTCTTAATTAGATTTATTAAACAATTTTAATTATTTTCCTAAGTCTAACTTAGGGAAATGGGTTAATTAATTAGTATTAATTGAGACAAGCCGATTTCTCTCTAGTGACTTCTAGAAAAGTGACTTGATGGGGCTAAGATGATCTTAGCCATTGATTGTGATTAGATTGTGGTCATTGATTCATCAACAAGAGATTATAAGAGGAAATTGATGGGGCTCTTGGGATACAATTCAAATGAGGAAGGGAGCAATGATAGCGAGGGAAGACACCAGTAGAGGGTTCAACAATGATTGAGATCGATTTGACGAAAGAATTTCTTCACAGTGGTTTCTAGTTTCTCAGTGATAGAGGGAGATCGAATTGTTCTGCAGAGGCTGAATTTCTCCAGGTGGTGTGAATTGACAGAGAGAGGACAACTTGCTAGTGGGAGGCCGCATATTCCAGAGAGATTGATTTGCGAAGAAGAAGCCAAGTTTTCTAGTAGAAATTGATTTTCCAGTGGAGGCTGAAATATTCTACCAGGGAGTGCGCATTGCCAATGGATTCTCCAAACCACATGTGTCGGTCGATGTTGGGTTGCATAAGAGGGGCGAATTGATTTAGAGGTGTCGAATAGATTCCAAAAGGTCGAAGTTACTTGCAGAAGATTAACAAAAACTCTCATCTACAAAATTGGTTTTCCCCACATTGGGCTTTTTACAGGGACAATTTGTCCAAAAATATTTGTGTCCATTTTATGTGTGATGTTTTCTCGGTTCTTGCAGTTTATTTCATTGGTGAAATTTGCAATTGTGTTTTTATTTGATATTTGCAATAAATTAATTTGTTGGGTCAAAAAATCTAAAAGATAAGAGAATAATTACCAGATTAACTGCAATAGAATTTTCACGTGGTACCAAAGCAGATCTGAGGGCAAAAGAAGCTCAGCGCATGGTACAGGGAGAGAAAACCTAGGGTTTATAATACGCAAATCGATTTCTTAATATTTATTTGGGGTTTGTTTATTTTCCAAGGGTTATTAAAATGGCTTCAGCTAGATTGAGAGATGAGGACAAATTGGATGGTGCATCTAACAATGGTGTCTGGAAAGCCATGATTTTATTGTTGCTGGAAGAGAATGGTCTCAGGGCATATGCGACCAGTGTCGTAGCCATGCTGGTAGATGCAACATGGCTTCTTGCATACAAGAAGGAAGATGTCAAGGCGAGGCAGATAATCCTAGTCGGGTCAAGGATCATATTGTTCCACATATCGTAGATTTGGATACAGCTAAGAAGATGTGGGATGCCATCCTAAATTTGTTCCAAAATGCTACTGTGAACAAGAAGTTGATTCTCAGAGAGAAGCTGAGAAATACTCGGATGAACAAGGGTGAGGGCATAGTTAGTTACTGCACCAAAGTCTGACTTGTCAAAGACGAGTTAGTAGTTGTCGGAGGAAAACTAGAAGATGACGAGCTCGTAAGAACAGCCTTGAATGGGTTCTCAAAGCAGTGGGATGTATTTGTTCAAGTGATTTAATGGACAAGATACACTACCGATTTGGGATCATTTGTGGAGCGATTCACTCAAGAGGAGCTTAGGCTGAGTCTTGTCAGTGGAAGCAGTAGTAAGACCCAGAAAAGTGAGGAAGAATAGGAAAACGTGGCTCTAGAGCGAAAAGGTAAAGCAAAGAAGGGTTCCAGTAAAGGATCTAACCCCAAAGAAGAGAAGGAGAAGAAGGACCTTTCAAAGGTCAAGTGTTATGGATTTCATGAATTTGGCCACTATGTCAGCAATTGCCCACAGAGAAAGAAGGGCAAGAAGCAGACAACAACTTCAACAAATGCAGATGAGCTTTCTAGCAGGATGGAATAGGAGTTCGCACTCATAGCGTGCTTGACTAACTTGACCTCAGAAGGTGTTTGATATATAGATAGTGGGGCATCATTTCATATGAAAGGAGTTACGGAGTACTTCTCCAGCTACAAGGAGGACATCAAGTTCCAGATTGAGATGGTGAACAAGTATAAGTGCAATCCAGTACAGAAGGGAATTGTTCTATTTCAGAGGGAGTCTAACAAGCCGATTCCCATCCATGATGTGTTGCATATGCCAGGAATGAGGATGAACTTGATTTCCATGTCTATTCTCCATGATAAGGGGTACAATGTACTCTTTAGAGGGGTGCAGGTGTTGATAAACCGTCGAGAGTGGAAGTCACCCAAAGTAATTGGAGTCAAGAGTGGCAGAGTTTACAGGTTGTAGTTAGATACTCCAAAGGCACTAGTGAGCAGCAATGATTCAAGAGATCAAGGAGAGCTATGGCGTAGGAGGATGGGCCATATTCATCACGAGGCACTTAAATTGCTCCAGGAGAGTGACAAGTGTTCCAAAGGTGAGCATAGAGCACAATGATGTGTGCAAGGGATGTCTATTAGGGAAGTTCGCTAAGGTAGCTTTTCCAAGGAGTGACACCAAATCCAAAGGTATTCTTGATCAAGTTATATTATGATATATGTGGTTCAATGTCGACGAAGTCTCCCAGAGGGTATGAGTACTTTGTGACCTTTATTGATGACTACACCAAGAATACCTGGATATACTTATTGAAGACCAAGGATGAGGTCTTCAATTGCTTCCAAGAGTTCAAAGCTCTTGTGGAGAATTCAATAGGCAAGAAGGTGAAGGTTCTTCGGTTAGATAACAGAGGCGAGTACAACGGGAAAGATTTCGAGGCATTTGTACCAAGGAGGGGATCAAGAGAGAGTGGATAGTTCCTTACAACCCGCAGCAAAATGGGGTTCCTAAGAGGAAGAATCATTCAATATCAAAGGAAGCAAGGGCCATGTTGTATGACTAGAATATGCCATGTTACTTATGGGCAGAGGCATGCAGTACAATAGTATATATTCAGAACAGGGTCCCACAAAAGGCGTTGGGAAAGATGACACCAAGGAAGCGTTTCCAGGGAAGAAGCCAGATGTCAGCCATTTCAGAATATTTGGCAACTTAACATATTGTCACATTCTAGGGGATACACATTCCAAGTTGGATTAGACTGCTGAAAAGGGGTATTTTCTTGGGTACAGTGAGACCTCAAAGGCATGTAGGATATTTATTCCAGGGACCAGAAGGATTATCGTCAAGAGAGATGTTTGATTCTTAGAGGGCAAGGCATATCAGAGGTCTAGAGATTTGATAGCAGCAGTTGATTAGAGTGGGCAGCTAGCAAAAGCTCCAAGGGTAGAACAGCAGGTTCAAGGACAAGATAGTACAAGTACAGTTACCAATATGAGCACAGGCTTTGCTGCATGTGTTCCAAAGAGTTTGCAAAGTATGGAGCAGCAAATGCAGCAACTTTGGGAGATGCATCAGGAGGATGTGGAAGTTCAGATTCCACCATCTACAGTGGGCAAGAGGAACCGTGAGGTTCAACAGACACTTAGGGATGCTCAGGAGTTTGTGGGCACTCATAGGACTTGCAGGAGAGAATGGAGATAACTAGACAAGTACACTGGCTACATGGCATTGGTGAGCTAGACTGTGGATAGTGAGCCTTCCAGCTATCAGGAGACCACATAGCAACAAGTGTGGTGAGATGTTATGGTTGGGGAGTACACCTCGATCATGCAAAATGATGTTTGGGAGGTGGTGCCTAAACCAACAGACAGGACGGCGATTAGATCACGCTAGATCTTTAATATCAAGCACGATGCAAACAGTAGCATCGAGAAATACAAAGGAAGGTTTGTGGCCAAGGGGCTCTCTCAGAAGGAGGGAATCGACTATGAGGAGACTTTTGCTCCTGTGGACAAGTATACTTCTATCAGGGTCGTGATCTCACTAACAACACAAATGGGATGGTAGATCCATCAAATGGATGTTAAGACGGTGTACCTCAATGGCGAGTTAGAGGAGGAAGTGTACATTGAACAACCGGAGGGATTTGTAGCACACAGCAGCGAGACCCACGTGTGCAAGATTGAAAAGAGCATTGTCCGAGTTCAAGCAGGCTCCCAGGGCGTGGTATGAGCGCATAGACAAATACTTGCAGGGGATGGTCTTTATGGCGAGTGAGGCAGATGCAAACCTCTATTATTTGATGGTTGTCAGTGAGTTACTCATTCTTGTCCTATATGTAGACGATTTGTTCTTGATAGGTTCATTGGGGCTCATAGAGAGTGCAAGAGGGACCTAACAGCGGAGTTCGAGACGAAAGACTTGGGGCTTATGCACTACTTCCTAAGCATGGAGATGTGGCAGACAGATAGGGAGATTTTCCTTGGGCAAGGGAAATACTGCATACAAATCTTGAGGAGATTCGAGATGGAAGATTGCAGAGCGATGTCTACACCCATGATAACCAATTGGAGGAAGGTAGATACATCTAAAGAAAAGGATGTGGACCATACACTCTACAAACAATTGATTGGCTCTCTTATGTATTTGGTCAATACCAGGCCAGATATATCATTTGCGGTAAACTCTCTTAGTCAATTCATGGTTGAACAGAAGAGGGTGCACTTAATAGCAACAAAGCATGTGTTGCGATATTTGTGAGGTGCAATCAAGTATGGGATCAGATATACTCGAGGTGATGGTTGTTGATATTTGTAGCCTGGGAGGTACTCCAAACCCTAGGCTTGAGGGTTGTGGAGGAGTTGACATACAAGGGTGGCTTGTGGGCTTGAAACCCAAGCTTGGGGTTTTGTACCCATTGATGTTGGGGCCAAAACCATGGAGAGAATTTGACATGTACTGGATGCAGATGATAGAGGATGTCGAGATGAATCAGGGGCATTGAAAATCATCGAAATCTGAATTGTCTATGAGGAGATATGAATTTTTGAAGTTAAATGTGTGGTTGTGAGGGCTAAAAGTCAAATCGGCCTAGTTGAAGGAGTGCCCTTTAGGTTTGTTCATTGATACCCTCATGAAGTGTATAAATAAGAAGGCTCATGGAGTCATTTAGACACATCCAATAGCAATCACATCAAGGATAATCTCTGAAATGGGCAGCGAAGTCTAAGCTAAGGAAGACAAGTTTTTGGAGTGTCTTGGCACTGTTTTAGAGCGAATTTCTTGTTAGACTGAGGTCACATTTTTGAGGTAGGCGGATGGGTATTGTTGTGCTATTATATGTGTGATTAGTCTATGTTATGGCCTGTAGGTACCTGATGTAGGAACAACGTGTACCGGGGGTTCTTTTGAGGGTCGTGAGGCCTAGTAAGGGTCTTCCCTTCAAGCCGCGACCTCTAATATGGATAGCACAGGAGAACAGGGGTACACGGCAGCCAGAACAGGGGTATTCGCATGTGCTAGAGGTTGTGTATCTTGTTGTTGGTAGATAGGTCATTGTAGGATGCATTGAGGAGGAGCCTTAGGTCCTACAACAAGTGCTTTGTCTGCCCTATAGGACAGAAAAGGTAGAAGCATGATTGGACAAGGGAATACAGTGATAGAAGTTGTGTTTTTGGGTGTTGTAGCAACGTGACTTCAGCCCTAACCAGACTTCTAGAACCACAGATCCCAAGGACAAGAGGTGAGCAGCAGTGTGTTGGAATTTGTGCTCTCTTGTTGATGTTGATTTGCTAGAGGATGTCGGTCCAGGTTGGACTAGTTGTAGATGACTGTAGCAACTAAGAGGTAGAGTTGACGCGGCATGTTAGAAGCCCTAACCAGTGGGCAGATGCTATAGTGGTGATTGGATGCCTAGATTTGTGCAATAGCTCCTCTATTGCAGTGCAAAGGGCAGATCTTCGGAGCTCTAATTAGATGATGTTTGAGCAAATCTAAAGGATAAGATGTTTGGTGTTGTATTGGGCATTTGAGGTCTGTTGGAGGGCAGCATGAAAGTGCCCAAGTGTGGAGCCCCACCTGCAAAACCTTTAGGAACTAAGGGTTTCTTGGAGAGGCATTTTGTTGGAGCTCATAGGTCTGATCAGCCAGAGGAGCAGTTTGTTGCAGCCCAGGTTCATCATTGGAGAAGCAACATTTGATGGTGATAGGTGGCACTAGGCAGCCCTCCTACCTTATGTTAGTCTTCATTGCAGCAGCGCAGAAAGACTATAGTGGGTAGAAGTCCCTGAGTAGCTGAGGAGTAGTAGTGGGCAGATGAGAGTTGTTCACAAACGCAGATGTGAACAACTCGATAGGAGTTTCGATGTGTTGATCCCTTGATGGACTAAGACACAACTACTGAGCAGATTGGATAGCCAAGGTTCAATGGCAATATGGACTTCGATCATTATTAGAGGCAGTGCTGCAAATTGGGAGTTGAAGGACAGTGCAGGTACAGGGTATGACCGAGAGGAGTTGTGAGTGCATGCTACATCAGCTAGATGGTCAGGGTATCTTGTTGAGGGTAGATTGGTTGTCGATGGACTGACACCAAGACGCAGTTTGTATTTTTGTACTAGTGGATATTTGAGGGTCATTATCCTTGGTATGGGGGCCCTAGACTATTGTATTATTCAGTTTGACAACATAACAAAGTTGGGTTAAAAAAATGTTGTCTATATTTGTGCACGTGTGGTTTTCCATTGTTTACATTCCGATGTAATATGTTGTGATACTTGGTTTGGTAGCGTCAATGATTTAAGATTCTATCCTAGACACCAATATCATGGAAAAACAATGGTATCAGGTTGATGGGCAATACTGATGCAAACTGGGCAGGCATTACAATGGACAAGAAAACCACTTCATGTTGTTGCTTCAACATGGGATCAAGAGTTGTCTCTTGGTACAGTAGAAAGCAGAAGTTTGTGGCATTGAGCTCTGTTGAAGCGGAGTGCATGGCAGCTAGCATGGCAACATGCGAGGCCATTTGGCTTCGAAAGTTGTTAGTAGCCTTGTTTGGTCAAAAGATAGAGACGACGGTGAAACACTGCGACAATCATAGTTGCGTCAGGCTATCTGAGAATCTAGTGTTTCACGACAAGTCTAAGCATATAGACATCAGCTATCATTTCATCTAGGATTGTGTAGAGCGCGAGACAGTTCAACTACAGTATATATCTACAAATCAGCATGTCGCAGACATTTTGACAAAGGCTTTGGGGAAGGTGAGATTCATCTTCTTTAGAGATAAGATGGGTGTTGTGCAAAACACCTTCCTCGCTAAGAGGGAGTGTTAGTTTATGTAGCTCGGACAGGTGTTTTAGTCTCAAGGGGTCAATGAGGCTAGGAACACAAGGTTGATTAATTATCTCCAAGCCCAGTTTATTTTATAAAGTGAAATTGTCTTAATTAGATTTACTAACCTAAATTAATTATTTTTTGAAGTCTAACTTAGGGAAATGGGTTAATTAATCAGTATTAATTGAGACCGATGTTTTACAACTCCAACTCGGGTTCGGAACCGGCCGAGGGTCGACCCCGACTCCAACTCCGACTCGGTATCGACTCGGCCAATCTGATTTCAATGACTCGGCCGTCGTAAAAAATACATTAAATATTTATTTTTTTATGAAAAAAACATAATTTTAAAGATTTTCATTCATGTTCCCAAACACAATGCATTAGAATATAGAGAGAAGACAACATATGATCAAAGTAGGCTCATGAATATATCCGTTATATCAAAATGGCACCCAGTGCACTGTCCAATACATACATGATATAGAGATCAAAACAAAAACACATAGCCAAGGAGGCTCTAAATGGCCTCTACAACAAAAGAAAACTATAAAACATCACTAGGCACCAATACTACTGGCTACTGCTAACCTCCCCAGTGAAGCTTCTAAGTTCTGCCTCCAAAGCTTTATAGTGATACCTTGGGTTCAAAAAAAACCCAACTGCATGTAAAGGGCAATGGAGTTGATTGTTCCATATTTGATCAATGATTTCCCAAATGGGCCCATACTTAGCCACCCCATCCTTGTATGTTGCCTTTATTTGCTCCTTTGCTTGATCCATAACCTCATAAATGAAGCCCATAGCCAATCTTTCCCCATCCACCAAGTGCAACACCTTAACAAACTGGGCAAGGGTCTGACTCGGTCGGCTCGATTCGTCTGACTCAGTCCCTTCGGTAACAAACCGACCACCGAACTGGTTTTTCTACCAAGCCAACCCGGCCAGGGTTCTAGCTCGGTCAGCTCGGCCAAATCCGATTCAATTCGGCCAAATTTTAAAACACTAATTGAGACAAGTTGATTTCTCTCTAGTGACTTCTAGAAAAGTGGCTTGATGGGGTCAAGACGATCTTAGCCATTGATTGTGATTAGATCATGGTCGTTGATTTGTCAACAAGAGATTATAAGAGGAAATTGATGGGGCTCTTGGAGAAACAATTTGAGTGAGCAAGGGTGCAGTGATAGCATGGGAAGACACCAGTAGAGGGTCCAACAGTGATTGAGATCAATTTGCCAGAGAGAATTTTTTCACAGCAATTTCCAGTTTCTCAATGACAAAGAGAGATTGAATTATTCTGCAAAGGCTGAATTTCTCCAGGTGGTGCAAATTGACAATGAGAGGTTGATTTGCCACTGGGAGGCCGAATTTGCCAGAGAGACCGATTTGTAGAGGAGAAGTCGAGTTTGCTAGTAGAAATCGATTTTCCAGTGGAGGCTGAAATATTTTGCCATGGAGTGCGAGTTGCCAATGGATTCTCTTGGCCGCATGTGTGGGTCGATTTTGAGCCGTATAGGAAGGATGAAATGATTCAGAGTGGTTGAATAGCTTCTAGGAGGTCAAAGTTACCTGCAGAAGTGAAGGAAATAATTTGGCGGTGCTTTCCTAATTTACAAGTAGTTTATGTGTTATTTCAATTAGAAAATTGTCAAAGATCAATAAAACCCTCATCTGCAAAACTTGGTTTCCCCACATTGGGGTTTTTCCACGACCAATTTGTCCAAAAATATTAGTCTCCATTTTAAGTGTGACGTTTTCTAAGTTCCTGTGGTTTATTTAATTGGTGAAATTTGCAGTTGTGTTTTTATTCGATATTTGCAATAAATTAATTTGTTGGGTCAACTAATCTAAAATATAGGAGAATAATTACCAAATTAACTGCAATAGAATTTTCACAATTAGGTGTTTCCAACCCCTGAGGGGAGTGACATGTCCTTGCCACTTGGTCCACCCTTCAATCAATAGGTGTCATGTGAATAATGATGGAACATAAAGGAGAAGACTCCATGGCCAAGTGCCATGGTCAAAGGGACCCGCTGTGATGGGCTCCTCATCCTGAGTGTATAGATGTGGGGAGGGAGCAATCGTGGACGCATGAATCGGAGACCAGAAGAGTGTCCGGGAGGTAGAGAGAGGCAGGCCAGCTCATCCAAAGCTAGAATTCAGGTTGTATGAATTTCACAGTGTCAGCAGTGCACATTTCAGGAGGCCAGTGTCGAAAGTGCGAAGTGCAGGAAGTGCAAGTAGGCAAGGGAGGTCGAGTTGATTGCAAAAGGAAATATTTTCTCTCTTGGATTTTGTTAGTGTATTTCCGAAGAATAGTCAGTTGGGCATCCAATTGTAATAATTTCCAAATTGTTGCATAATAAAACAAACCCTCATCTATTGCACGGGTTTTCCCTTCGAAGGTTTTCCAAGGACGTTAGTCCAAAATATTGGTGTCATTTTTATTGTGTGTGCATCTATTTCTCAATTCCTATTTTATTCCGCAACGTTTTATTGTGAAGAATGCATCAGTGATTTCTATGTTATTTGTCATAAACAAATAAATTGCTAGCAGTTAGAAGAATAAACTCCAATTGGTGCATTCGTGGAAATTTCACATGGTATCAGAGCACTAAAGATCATATCAGCAGCTCAAAAGCGAGAGGAAGCGAGATCGTTCAGTTTCAAAGAGAGATCTAAAACACTTCATCCAGATTTGTGTAGGTCAGCCAGGTAGTGCGAATTGTTGTGGCAGGAAAATCGATTTCCAAATCCAAGGAGAAGGAAAAGTTTGATTTGACTCAGAGCAGTAGCAGTAGGCAGTGTGGTTGTCGGGAAGTAGTTCTGGTGAGCAAATTAGTGGATTCTCAGAGTAGATCTGGGCGTAGAGATTTGCAACAAGGGTTTGCAGTTGCAAATCTACACAGCGCGAGAAGAGAAAAGCACACGAAAAATATACCCAAGACTTCTCCAATAAAGTTCTCAAATTCTCCAGTATGGCTGCAAATAGATTCAACATTCAGAAGGCTACAAATATCCTCTAGATTGGAAGATGAATTCATTCAGATATATTACCTCTCTAGCTCAACTTCACAAGGTGTCTGGTACATAGACAATGGAGCATCAGCTCACATGACAGGAGTTAAAGACTACTCCAGCTACAAGGAGGAGGAGATGGACTTCCAGATCCATATGGGAAACACGAGTAAATGTACTCCAGTTGGGAGAGGTACCATCGAGACTCAGAGGAGTCAGGAGCAAGCACCAGTGTTACAGATGTGTTGCATGTGCCCGGCTTGGGTATGAACCTAATTCCAGTGTCAGAACTACAGGATAAGGGATATGATGTCTACTTCATAAGGAAGGAGTTCATCAAACACCAAAATCGGAAGAAGGTAAAGTAGATTGGAGTTCGTAGCAATAGGTTGTACAAGTTGCAACTCGACTCTCCAAAGACACTGGTTAGCAGCAGCAACAATAATAGCACTAGCAATGGGAGAGACATGAATGAATTATAGCATAGTAGAATGGGACATTACACCATGGAGCACTTAAGATGCTCAGCGAGACAGTGACAAGTGTTCCAAAATTGAGCACGGAACACGACGATGTGTGCACTGTGCAGGGGATGCGTACTTGGGAAGTATGCTAAGGCAGCATTCCAAGAAGTGACAATAGATGAGATGGTGTGTTGTAGCTTATACACTCAAATAGTTGTGGTCCTATGTTCACCAAATCTCTCAGAGGGTACGAGTACTTTGTCACCTCCATTGATGACTACTCCAAGAAAACCTACATCAGTTTCTTGAAGACCAAGGATGAGGTTTTCAGTCACTTCCAAGAGTTCAAGGCTTTAGTGGAGAATGCGACAGGGAAGAGGATCAAGGTGCTTTGCACAAATAACGGAGAGTACATAGACAGTGACTTCATGGGCTTCTATGCAAAGGAGGGCATTAGGAGAGAATGGACAACTCCATACAATCCACAGCAGAATGGAGTAGCGGAGCAGAAAAACAGGTCTATAGTTGGGGCGGAAAAAGCTATGTTATATGACCAAGACATGCCCAAGTTTCTATGGCTTGAGGCATGTAACATAACGGTGTATATACAGAACAGGGTTCCTCAAAAGGCGTTGGGGAAGATAACACCAGAAGAGGTTTTCTCAAGGAAGAAGCCAGAAGTTAGTCACTTCAGGATCTATGGTAGTGTATCCTACTACCATATAACATATGAGAAATGCACTAAGTTAGATCAGACTGCAGAGAAGGGGTTCTTTGTTAGGTATAGCAAAACCTCAAAGGCATATAGGATCTATATTCCTAGCAGCAGGAAGATTATCGTGAGACAAGACGTGAATTTCATGGAGGATAAAGCCTTCAAGAGATCTCACAAGATGCCAGCAAGTGATCAGAGTGAGCCAGAAGCTCCATTGGTCTAGCAGCAAGGGCAGCCACAGGGGCAACCGCAGGGACAGCTGCAAGGATAGTCACAAGGATCTAGTCTAGTTACTAGTACGGGCACGACCTCAAGTGCAGGAGATCCAGTGAGTTCACAATAGACGAGGCATCAGAGGCAGGATGAGGAGTTGGTCGAACCACCCACCACTAGCAGTCGAACCAGTAGGGAAGTTCATCAGACATTGTGGGATGCAGAGGAGTTTATGGGAGCTCCTAGCACGAGCAGGAGAAAACGCAGACAGGCAAACAAGTACCAAGCATTGGTGGCACAGGTTGTTGAACCTTCAACTATCAAGAGGTTGCACAACATCAGGTGTGGTTGGATGCTATGGTGGAGTATAGCTCCATCATGACAAACGATGTTTACGAGGTAGTGTCAAGACCTGTGGATAGGTCAGTTGTGGGCTCTCGGTGGATCTATAAGATCAAGTACACTGCAGATGGAAGTGTGGAGAAGTACAAGGCTAAGTTCGTGGAAAAGGGGTATGCGTAGAAGGAAAGCATAGATTATGAAGAGACCTTCGCCCCAGTTGCCAAATATACTTCCATCTAGTTGGTTATATCTCTAACAACATAGATGGGATGGCAGATTCACCCAATGGACGTCAAGACAGCATTCTCGAACGGGGTAATAGAGGAAGAGGTATACATCGAACAACCAAAGGGATTCGAGACGCATGAGAGGGGCACAAACGTGTGCAAACTGAAGAGAGGACTATACGGGTTCAAATAGGCTCCCACGGCGTGGTATGGTCGGATTGGCAGCTACTTGCAGCAGATGGGATTTGTCAAGAGCGATGGAGATCCCAATATTTATTATCTGATGGTAGAAGGTGAGCCATTCATCCTAGTATTGCATCTGGTAGCAGAGTTTGACCCAAAGGATCTGGGATTGATGCATTACTTCTTAGGCCCAGAGGTATGGCAAAGGGACAAGGAGATCTTCCTTGGTTAAGGGAGATATACTACAGAAATCCTGAAGAGGTTCGAGATGTAGAATTGTAGGCCTATGTCCACGCCTATGATTACAAACTAGAGGAAGGTCAATGCATCAAAGGATGAGGACGAGGACGAGGACAAGGACAAGGATGTTGACCTAACCTTGTATATCACCAAGTCCCTATCACTCATGTATTTGGTCAACACCAACCTAGATATCTGCTTCGCGGTAAACACTCTTAGTCAGTTTATGGTGGGACCTAAGAGAGTGCACTAAATAGTAGCAAGGTATATACTGAGGTACTTGCGCAACACAGTATGGGTTGAAGTATACTCAAGGCGATGGTGTCAGGTTATGCGATTTTACGGATGCAGATTAGGTAGGCAATTTTGGGGATTTGAAGAGCACATCAAGGTGTTGCTTCAGCGTTGGATCAAGAGTTATGTCTTGGTGCAATAGGAAGCAGAAGTTCATGGCACTAAGCTCTGTAGAAGCAGAGTACATGGCAACTAGCATGGCCACATGCAAAGCTATCTGGCTTTGGAAGTTGCTTGTGAGTTTGTTTAATCAGAAGATGGAGGCGACCAGTACCTATTGTGATAATCAAATTTGCATCAGGCTCTGAAAATCCAGTGTTTCATGATAAGCTGAAGCATATAGACACACGATACCACTTCATCAGAGAATGTGTGCAACGTGGAGTGTTGATTTGGGGTAGCATCGGATGTGCTCTAGCCGCGAAAATTGGTGGAGAGGCTAAGGCACATGAGATCTCCAATACCCAGAAAGGGTTTGGGCAAATTCTAAATATTTTAGCAGATATTAAAATAATTAATATTTTTAATGGAGTCCCTAAGTCTAAAATTAGGGAAAATAAAATATTAATGTGAATTAATATAAAATTGTGTTAGAATGGTCCAAAAGTCATGGATCAAGCCAAATCTAATCTTAGTCGTTGATTAGGGACTTAATCTCGGTCGTTGATTTGTCAACGAGAAAAGTATAAGAGGCTTGAGGGTCACTTGGAGAACACACCAAGAGATCAAGATTTCGACTTTCGGGGGTTGAGTTTGCTGAGAAAGTTGAGAGGGTGATCAGAGTTGTAGGTGAGGGGCAGTGAATACAGTAGCAGAGAGGCAGAGATAGCTCCGGAAGGATCAGCGCAGTAGCCAGAGAAAGGGACGCAGAACCAGCCATGGGTTCACGCAGAGCCAACCAGGGCTCACGCAGAGCCAGCCAGGAGTTGCGCAGTGCCTCAGAGGGCCAGCATGAGTGACGCAAAGGGCCAGAGGACTGACGCAGTGCCTCCAAAGGCTGACGCAAGCCAAGCCAGAGTGACGCTGGGGTAATGTTGGGCCAGAGAGAGCTGACGCAGTCCCTAAAGGCTGACGTTGGGGTTTCGTGGGGCAGATTGGAGCTATGGAGTTGCCAGAGTGTTTATCCGGGTTTTCATCCGGAATATCTGCTTCCGAGTAGAGAGGTACTACTGCCGAGATTTTCTCTGTTGGGTGAGCTGGATTTGGCACCCAGATTGCATTCTCAAACTACTTAATAAATCAAACCCTCAGATAGTTGCACCAGTTTTCCGCATTGCGTTTTTCTGGGGACATTAGTCCAAAAACAATGGTGTCATTTGTGTGCTTGTTTCTATTTCCTTTAGTTGATGATCTGTGATGTGTTGAGCATGTACTTGTATTTATTTCCAGAATTTACATGGTAAATAACTTGTTAACTAACAGAACAAGTGGGTAGGAATAAATCAGTAAAGTACATGAAGGATTTCTAACAGTTAGACTTAGAAACTTCAACATGGTATCAGAGCGTGGTTGTAGATCACAAGAGAACTAAGGACATCAGCCGAGCAAAGCAGCAACAACAGAAAACAGTTGTCCCGAGTGACAGAAGTTCTTGCTAGCAGAGAAGCAGCAAGGAAGGGGTGACGCAGTGCCTATGTCATCAAGTTTGAGCCAGAGGCTGAGGGAGGCAAAGGCAGGCTCACGCAGAGGCCACGAGGGCTGACGCAGTTGGCTGAACAAGTTGATTTGTCGATGTCGAGATTGCACAGAGCCTAGGAGCTCTAACCTTCAGTTTGCTAGGGTTTAGGAGGCTGTGGGTAAGTTGCAGAGTGGAGCTGGTGGGGTACTGTAGTCAGAACAGTACCTAACAAGGCAAGGCCAAGGAGGAGGGAGTTGCTACCGAGGATTTCTAGCCAAGAAATCCAGATCAGTGGTGTAGCTGCACTAACAATCGGAGTGGGGGCATCTCGACATTGGCAGAAGGGTTTCCAGGAGGGAAATCAAGGCTCAGAGGGAGTCACACCAAGAACTTCCAGGAGGGAAGTAGAGGAGCAGCAAAATGGCAGTGAACGGGGTAAGAGACTAGGACAGACTCGACGGAGCCTCAAACTTCATAGTCTGGAAGGCCAGAATCCTATCCGTTCTAGACAAGAATTGTGTCCAACACTTCGCCTTGAGGACGATAGCTATCCCAGTTGACCCAGATGATAACGACAAGCACGAGGAGGCAATGGCGAGGGCCAAGAGCATCATTCTTGAAAGGGTCAAGGACCATGTAGTACCACATATTGCCGAAAAGGACACGGCAAATGAGATGTGAGAGGCCCTAAAGAAATTGTACCAACATACTTCTATGCAAAGAAGGATGTTACTAGAAAATCAATGGCGATCATACCAGATGCAGAAGGGAGAACAGATCGACCCCTTCCTCGGTCGAATGAAGGAGATTCGGGATCAGCTAACTTCCATAGGGGTCACACCGAATTAAGAATTGATGGTGAGAACAGCCCTGAACGCAATCTCAGAAGACTGGGAGGTGTTTGTCCAGAACATACTGGGCAGGGCAACCCTTCCAGATTGGGAGGAAATGTGAGCGGCTCTTCGCCAAGAAGAGATCAGAAAGTTGAGCAAGGCGAGAAGCAGCGGCAAGGGGATCAAATCAAGAAGGAGGAGGTGGATGCTGCCCTAGCATCTGAGGGAAAGCAGGAGAAACGGAAGAAGGACCTCTCCAAGGTGAAATGCTTCCACTGTGGGGAGCTGGGTCATTATGCGACCCAATCTCCAAAGAAGAAGAGTAAGGGAGAGGCCTCCGAGACCAAGGCTCCACCAGCAAGGGCAGAGAACGAAGTGGAGACAGACGATAATTGTGCCATGAGTGCACACACACCACTTGAGCAGAAGTGGGGAGACATCAAGCTGTAGTCAGACAGACTACAGGCGATGAGGGGCAAGATCCTCGAGGTACCCAGCCTCTTGGATTAGACCTCACTACAGGAGCCCTGAAGAGGAGTAGCAGTACTTGTAGACGTCAATAGAGATGGATGCGGATGGAGCGGCAGAGGGAGCCACAGTGCAGGATTCCCAGGACAGCGTGAGGCAGCAGTGCGAGATGCATGGAATTATTGCAGCAGCGCAGAGGTCAGAGAGGGAGCACTTGTCAACGACAGAGGGAGTTTCAGCATCATGGGTGTCTCTAGCCTAATGGAGATGTCAGAGTTGGGAGATCAGTGACTTACTTCTTAGTATCTGGGTTGCAGTGCAGCAGCTAGCAGTGACAGTGCTATGGGCAGCGAGATGCAACAGGATGAGAGAGAGTTGCAGTACAGATGCAACAGTGGCAGTGGCAGGGCCATGGGTAGTAGTACAAGATGCAGCAGCGCAGAGGATGTTGGGCAGCAGGCCTAGCATTAGCACAGGGACCGATGCCGAATGATCAGACTGATGCTCAATGAGGAGTATTACTAGAGCACAGTCCTCGCTAAGAGGGAGTGTTGGGCAGCAGGCCTAGCATCAGCACAAGGACTGATGCCGAATGATCAGACTGATGCTTAATGAGGAGTATTACTAGAGCACAGTCCTCGCTAAGAGGGAGTGTTTATTTCGGGTAGCATCGGATGTGCTCTATCCGCGAAAATTGGTGGAGAGGCTAAGGTGCATGAGATCTCCAATACCCAAAAAGGGTTTGGGTAGATTCTAAACAATTTGGGAGATATTAAAATAATTAATATTTTTAATGGAGTCCCTAAGTCTAAACTTAGGGAAAATAAAATATTAATGTGAATTAATATAAAACTGTGTTAGAATGGTCCAAAAGTCATGGATCAAGCCAGATTTAATCTTAGCCATTGATTAGGGACTTAATATCGACCGTTGATTTGTCAACGAGAAAAGTATAAGAGGAGGCTTGAGGGTCACTTGGAGAACACACCAAGAGATCAAGATTTCGACTTTCTAGGGCTGGGTTTCCTAAGAAAATTGAGAGGGTGATCAGAGTTGCAGTTGAGGGGCAGTGAATACAGAAGCAAAGAGGCAGAGATAGCACTGGGAGGATCAGTGCAGTAGCCAGAGAAAGGAACGCAGAACCAGCCAAGGGTTCACACAAAGCCAGCCAGGAGTTGCGCAGTGCCTCAGAGGGCCAGCGTGAGTGACGCAGGGGGCCAGAGGACCGACACGGTTTCTCCAGACGCTGACGCAGGCCAAGCCAAAGTGACGTTGGGCTAACGCTAGGCCAGAGAGAGCTGACGTAGTCCCTAGAGGCTGACGCTGGGGTTTCGTGGGGCAAATTGGAGCTGTGGATCTACCAAAGTGTTTATCTGGGGTTTCAGCTTGAATATCTGCTTCCGAGTAGAGAGGTACTACTGCCGAGATTTTCTCTGTTGGGTGAGCCAGATTTGGCACCCAGATTGTATTCTGAAACTGCTTAATAAATCAAACCCTCAGATAGTTGCATCAATTTTCCCGCATCGGGTTTTTCCGAGGACATTAGTCTAAAAACAACGGTGTCACTTATGTGCATGATTTTGTTTCCTTCAGTTGATGATCTGTAATGTGTTGAGCATGTACTTGTATTTATTTCCAGTATTTACATGGTAAATAACTTGTTAACTAACAGAACAAATGGGTAGGAATAAATCAGTAAAGTACATTAAGGGTTTCTACCAGTTAAACTTAGAAACTTCAACATGGAGCAGGGCAACTATAGCATGTTCCCACAGAGCAGTAGGTTGCAGATATACTCACAAAGGCTATGGAGAGCTAAGTTCGTATATTTCATAGAACATATGAATGTAGTGGAGAACGCCTTCCTCACTAAGAGGGAGTGTTAGTTTATGATAGCCTCAAACGTGTATTCTACTCAGATGATGCTAAGACGCTAAGAAAAACTAGATCTCCAAAACCCAGAAACGGTTTCGTGAGATAAGCTTGGGGAAACACCTTAATTAAATTAATTTGACATAATTAAAATATTTCCTAAGTCTAAGTTTAAGAAAAGTGGTAAATTAAAGATAATTAGTTAAGGATGTTTGAGATTGCTCTAGAAACTTCTATTGATGAAGTCTAATTTATCTTAGCCGTCAATGGAGATTGAATCGTGGTCGTTGAAGACTCAACGAGAGATTATAAGAGCTGGTTGAAGGGCTTGGAGATAGCATCAGTTGCATCAGAGTGATCATTGTGGCAGATCAAGCTACCCAATTCACAGTTTTAGTGAGGGCATAGTTCGAGCCAGAGTGAGAGCATCAAAGAGAGGGAGCAGCAGAAAATTTGGGAGCAGGATTTCGAAGAGGTTTCCAGTGATTTTCCAGTGTCAGAGGGGCAGGAGAAAGGAGGCGGAATTAACTGCGGTGAGGATCGCAACACCCAGCGTGAATAGCTAGAAACCCCAGTGCAAGTTGTTGGAAGGAGGTCAGAGTGATTTCATTCCAAAGGCAGAGGGAGGCAAGACATCTCATCCAGAGCTAGATTCCTGGTTGTACGAATTTCCTAGTGTCAACATTGTGTATTTCAGGAGGCCAGTGCAGGAAGTGCGAGCAAGCAAGGGAGGTCGAGTTTATTGTAGGAGATATTTTATCTCATGGATTTTGCCAATATATTTCCGAAGGATAGACAATTGGGCATCCAGTTGTGATAATTTCCAAATTGTTGCATAATAAAATAAACCCTCATCTGTTGCACCGATTTTCCCTTCAAGGTTTTTCCAGGGACAGTCCAAAAATATTGGTGTCATTTTTATTTTTTGTGTGCATGTATTTCTCAATTCCTATTTTATTCTGCAGTTTTTTAATGTGAAGAATGCATCAGTGATTTATTCGTTATTTGGCGTAAGCAAATAAACTGCTAACAGTTAGAAGAATAAACTCTAATTGGTGCATTGGTGGAAATTTCGCAGTGCGCTTTTTATTTTTTCTTGATTGTTTTTTGCTATGTATGATGTATAGCAATTATTACCCCCTTAATGGTGAGGCATTTCATTGCTCACCAGGGGTTGGGACATGCAAGGGTTCCTTCTCATGATATGAAGAGCAACATTTGCTCAAAACTAGGTGATGGCCATAACGAATGAGATAGAGCTAATGCTAATGTGTATGCATCAACCTCTTTTTCATTTTGATCTTTTGTTCGCATCAACCTCCCAGGGTCAAGTTTCGATCCCTACCCAGGTATGAGAATGTATGTTGTCAAAACCTAGAGAACCAATAGTCAGTTGAACCCGGAGAAGGGAGGTGGAATATAGGGTGTGTTATGTAAGATGAAAAGTGATAAGTATAAAATAGGGAGAGACGGAACTGCGTGTTAGTTTTTGTAGCATCGGAGGTGTTCTAGTCTCGAAACTTTGTGGAGAGGCTAAAACACAGGAGTTCTCAATAACTCAGAAATCGTTTTTGGAAATTCCACCTAGAAGTGTCTCAATTAGATTATTAGCCTATTTTTTTATATTTCCTAAGTCCAAACTTAGGAAATCTTGTTAATTAATCAGTATTAATTGAGATAAGGTGTGAATCATTTAGAAACTCACAGAATCGAATCTGATATGATCTTGGCTATTGATTAAGTTTTAATCTTGGTCATTGGAGGTCCAACAAAAGATTATAAGAAGTTGTTGACGGCTAGATGGAGAACACACTTGTGAGACACAGAAGATCGACTTCCCTAAGCAGTTCAATTTTCTAGAGGCAGCAACCAGAAGAGTTCAAGCCAAAGAAGGAAGCAGAGACAGAGAGGGGCAAGGACAGTGAAGTCGGAGGAAGATTTCCAGATCCAGCGAGTGCATTTGCAGAGGAGGCCGAAATTTCTCCAGGAAGTTGCACGGAGGCAGCACAAAAACTTCAGTGAGTAGTTCGATTTTGCTGGGCCAAAGCTGGTTTTCAACTTCAGAGGATGAAAAGTATTTCCAGAGTGTTGGAGGGTCAGGTTCCCAGTCAACAATAGGCAAGATGACTTGATCTATAATTGTTCTGGGCTGAGCGTGTAGCAAACTGCACTAGGGTGACACAGAAGTTGTGCAAAGCTAGGTGTCCGGCTAGCATTTTAGGGGCAATCAAGTGCTATGATTGCTCAGGGTGAGGGTAATTTCCCTCAAATTATTTTTGCTAGTATTTTCTCTACAAGATAGCTAGTATTCGGCTTCCAAATTGTACTCAGATAATTTCACCTTTGCTTAATAATATAAAACCCTCGGTTGTTGCACCAATTTTCCCAAGTTGGTTTTTTCTAGGGATATTCGTCCAAAAATGACTGTCATATTTTATGTGTGCTAGAATTTTCTCAATTTCCAACACTATTTTCTTCCGCAGTTTTATTAGTGAAGGTTACAGTGTGATTTATTCAATATTTTCCATAGCAAATAAATTGTTAAATTAATTAACAATTATAAGAATTAATTCCAGTTGTTGCAATAGCATTTCAGACTTGAAATTTTCACATGGTATCAAAACGTGATTGATCATACGGGGAAGCTCGGATGTGAAGGAAGAAATTTGCTATTCAAAGGGAGCAGCAGGACAAGTTTCTAGAGGATGTGTAGAGCCTGAGCAAGGCAAATCGAATTGTTTAGGGAAGTTCGATTTTTCTGTACAGGTTGGTAGAAAAATTCGGCTTGCCAGTTGAGTGATTTCAGTGGGCAAAGCGAGTAGCAGTAGCTTAGATTTTCGCTGAGCAGATTCCTTGTTTGGGCATTGAGGGTTTTGAAGTAGCAGAATCAGCGTCGGGTGGAAGAGAAAAGCACACATAGAGGGAAAATTTCTCTCAGGGGATCTCGAGTTTTAAAGGTCGGATTTTTTCTGTTGCAGATTGGCAAGGAACTGTAAGCAGATTTCCTCACTCCAGAAGGGAGTGCGAATAGAAGATCCAGCAGCCAAGCAGAGGGAAAGAGTGAGTTTTCGACCGGATTCGAGATGGCCACAGTTGGGCTCAGAGATCAAGACAAATTGGACAGTGTCTAACACTGTGTCATTTGGAAGGGCAGAATGTCCTTTCTCCTTGATGAGCATGGTCTGAAGACCTATGCAGAGAATGTGGTAGCAGTACCCCAGGATGCAAATCAACTAAAGGAGTACAGAAAAGAAATGGCGAGGGCGAAGCGGATGATCTTGGATGGAGTCCGAGATCATATAGTCTCACATGTAGCTAGCAAAGGTACTGCCAAGGAGATGTGGGATGCTCTCTCCAAGCTATATTAGAGTTCTTCCGAGCAACGAAAGATGTTTCTCCATGAGAAGCTGAGAAGCATCAAGATGTAGAACGGTGAAGGCATAGATCACTTCCTCACTAGGATTCAAGAGGTTTGATATTAGCTAGCAGTCGTTGAGGAGGCACCCCAACCCACAGAGCTTGTACAATTGGCAATGACAGTGTCTCGAAGGACTGGAAAGTGTTTGTCCAAAGTATATTGGGCAGAGACACTTTGCCTAGATCGAACAAGATGTGGGCCGACCTACAACAGGAGGAGTTGAGGCGAGCTCTAGTAAAGAGCACCATCAGTGGAAGCAGCAGCAAGAGCGTGAAGGGTGAGAAGGAAGAGAAGAATGTGGCTCTAGTATCGAAAGGTCCCAGCCAGGGACAGGGGGAGAAGAAGGACTTATCAAAGGTCAAGTGATCAAGTGTGGTGAGCTTAGTCACTATAGTACACAGTGCCCCCTGAGGAAGAAGGACAAGACAGAGAAGCAAGACCGAGGGCAACGTTTGCTGAGATAAACAAGTTGTCCTCCAAGTTGGAGGAAGATTTTGCCATGTTTGCAGCTATACCTCTAGGAGAGAGGTGGGGCAATCTAGAGTTATAATCCTAGAGCAGCGTAGACTTGGGAAGGGTTCATTGAGGTGTCCTCCTCATGGATTATTACTTTGCTACAGGGGCCCACAGTGTTCAGTAGCAGGATGGATCAGTGTCAATTGTGCATTCAGATTTCAGAGTGACAGTTGTAAACTAGTGGTAGTCAAGTGTTGAGGAGCACAATGTCGTGTTGGCAGCAGCGTAGAGTTAGCAGCAGAGCAGATTCTTCAGTGGACGGTGTAGGTGCTAGTAGTAGTCAGATGCTCAGAAGACAGTTGCAGCATAGAGACACAGATGGTTCAGTATTTTGGATGCTTCTTAGTTGTAGTAGTTGCAATAGCAGTAGCAACAGTTGAGAGGGAGTTGCAGTGCAGATGCAGAGTTAGCAATAGTTTAGCAGTAGCACAGATGCAACATCAAAGTTGTGCAGTGGTTGGTGGGCAGTGATAGGCAGTCGCAATGGCCAGACATCAACAACGCGACAGGGGGGGTGATACAGAGAGAGGGTGTTGTAGCAACAGTGGTGCAACACTAGAACACCTTCCTCACTAAGAGGGAGTGTTAGTTTTTGTAGCATCGGAGGTGTTCTAATCTTGAAACTTTGTGGAGAGGCTAAAACACAGGACTTCTCCATTACCCAGAAATCATTTCTAGAAATTCCACTTAGAAGTGTCTCAATTAGATTATTAACCTATTTTTTAATATTTCCTAAATCTAAACTTAGGAAATCTGGTTAATTAATCAGTACTAATTGAGATAAGGTTTCAATCATCTAGAAACTCACACGGATCGACTTCGATATGATCAATTAATCAGTATTAATTAAGATAAGGTGTGAATTATCTAGAAACTCACACGAATCGACTTCAATATGATCTTGGCCCTTCATTAAGTTTTAATCTTGGTCGTTGGAGGTCCAACAGGAGATTATAAGAAGTCGATGGGTAGATGGAGAACACACTTGTGAGAGATAGAAGATCGACTTCCTTGAGCAATTCGATTTTCCAAAGGCAGCAGTCGGAAGAGTTCGAGCTAGAGCAGCAGAGACAGAGGGGCAGGGACAGTGAAGTCGAAGAAAGATTTCCAGATTCGGTGAGTGCATTTGCAGAGGAGTCCGAAATTTCTCCAAGAAGTTGCGCAAAGGCAACACAGAAGCTTTAGTGAGCAGTTTGATTTTGCTGGGGTGAAGCTAGTTTTCAACTCCAGAGTGTCGGAGGTTCAATTTCCCAATCAACAGTAGGCAGGACGACTTGATCTACAGTTGTTATGGGCTGAGCATGCAGTAAAATGCGCTAGGTTGATGCAGCTAGTGGATGACTAGCATTTCAGGGGCAGTCAAGTGCCAGGATTGCTCTGAGTGAGGGTAATTTCCCTTAGATTATTTTTGCCAGTATTTTCTCTACAGGATAGCTAGTATTCGGCTTCCAAATTGTACTCAGATAATTTCATTATTGCTTAATAATATAAAACCCTCAGTTGCTACACTCGTTTTCCCAAGTTGGGTTTTTCTGGGGAAATTCGTCCAAAATAACTGTCATATTTTATGTGTGTGTGCTAGAATTGTTTCAGTTTCTAGCGCTATTTTTTTCGCAGATTTATTTTTGAAGGATGCAGTGTGATTTATTCGATATTTGTCGTACCAAATAAACTATTAAATTAATTAGCAATTAGAAGAATTAATTCCAGTTGCTTCAATAGGATTTCATACCTAAAATTTTCACACTACGCTATCTCAATTGGGGTTTCCCAAGTAGTGCCCCATCCTATACCCATTGGGCTATTAGGGGAGGTCCCACTAGACTAGGATGAAAGATTAACTCCCCCCCCCCCCATTTAAGGTGAGGAAACAAGATCATGGTCAAATCCCCTCTTCCTTCACGGTTCCCTCATAATCCATGTCAAATGCCCAAAATGCAAACAAGCATCAGCACCTGATTGCAAGCCCCAACACCTTCTAATCAGAAGCCCCACCTTTCAACATGTTCTCTAGCCAAATGGGTGAGGAAACATATGACTGATGCAAGTGGCGGAGATATGAATGGCACATCATCATCAACTACTAATGGCTATCAAGGGCCACTGGCTATCGGCTAGAAGAGATGATGAGAGAAAAAATTCTCCCAAGGGGTCCCCAATTTTGGCAAGTAACAGGGCAAGTGGGCTAAGTGATGGGGCTTTGCACCCACAGACCCATGGTATAGACCTATGGTATTCTGGCAACCCATGGTATAGACCCTTGGTATTGCACCCTTTAGAAAAGTATAAGTACAAGGGTGAGTGATTAATTCTTGTGGCATGGAAACTGAGAGGGCCTGTGGAGAACTGAGAGGGCTGAGCAGGGCCAACAGGGCCTATGGTAAGCTTCAGATTTGTGGAGGGTTGAAAGGGCCTGTGGTAGGCCTCAGATCTGTGGAGGGTCGAGAGCCTTGTGGAGCACATCAAGTAAAAGCACAGAGGTGTGCAAGGGCATGAGACATTGAGAGAGAGATTCTCTCGAGTAAGCAAGAGATATGCATGAGTAATATTGTAGGTTTGATGTGAGTGAAATACTCAGTGGTGTCGAGTCCGAGGAAAGAGCACACAGTAGCAAAGGAGATCCAAATCAGCCAGATCAAGAACGGATCTAAGGCTTGATCCAATAGACCAGATCTAGGGTAATTGTTGTATATGTAATTTCCTCAAGGACCATTATCCTAGTAAGGGAGCCCGAATAGGTTTTGAGAAGAATTTAATGAAGAACTATTGATTGGACAAAACTTGTGTATAATATATTACTGTGCATTTTTGGTTTTATGAGTCCCGTGATGCAAAGAAAATTGGTTAGACACATCAATGTGTTTTAGTTCATTAGTTGTGTAAAGTTAATAGGAAGTCGTTTACTAGATAAGGTGTGTGTGTGTGTGCACTGAGTATAGTGCCCAAAAATCTAACAAGATGTTGTATGAGAAACATTGCACTAACTTTTGTAATACATGTGCTACTCATTGCTTGGACCTTATGCTTGAGGATAACAGTAAACTTGATTGGGTGAAGCAGATCGTGGATCAAGCCCAATCCATAACTAAATTCATCTATAATCTCTCATGGATCCTAAATCTTGAGAAAAATACAAGGGGAAATAAGCTTGTGTGGCCAACTATTACTAACATAGAAATGAAGTTTCTTACATTGCCAACTCTTATTGCCCAAAACAACAACTTAAGGAAAATGTTTCTAGTGGTGAATAAGGTGCACCTAATTGGAGCCAAAAGCTCGAAGGGATTGAGATATCTCGCTTAATTTATGAGATTGTTTTTCGAACTATAGTAGAAGAGATCATTAAGACCATTGACCCTCTTCTAATTTTCTAGCAAATGGCGGATGGGGATAAACCTACCACAAGTCATATTTACAAGACCACGGATCAAGCCAAAGAATCAATAAAGAAGAGATCCAAGGAGAAAAAGGAACATGTATATTCCTATTTGGAATATTATCAATGATATATAGAACAAGCCACTCAATCAACCTCTACATGCAACAGGGTATTTCTTAAACCCCAAGTATCATTATACGAACAACTTTTCAATTGATGGGTGTTAGTTTTTGTAGCTCAGACAGGTGTTGAAGTCTCAAGAGGTGTCATTGAGGCTAGAGACACAAAGGAGTTAATTATCTCCAAGCCCATGTAATTTTTCCTAAGTCTCATCTAGGAAAAATATTTTAATCAAGTCAATTAGTGATTTTTTAATTATTTCCAAAGTCTAACTTAGAAAAAAGTGAATAATTAATTGATATTAATTGGGATAAGGTTGATTTTCCTCTAGAATCTTGTAGAGAGTTTCTAAGACAATCTTAGCCATCAATTAGATCAAGTGAACTTCTAATCTTGACCATTCATCCGTGAATGAGAGATTATAAAGGAGATCGATGGGCAGCTTTGGAGATCATGCAGATATTCAAGTGGGTGATTTTTCAAAAGACACTGAAGGGTTTCAACAACAGTGGCTGAGGAAAGTTTTTCTTAAGATTCTTGCTATCAGTATTTTCTGCAGGAGGTCGAGGTTTTCCCAATGAGGTCGTGAGCTTCAAGAGGAGGCTGAATTACTCAATGTATTCCCAGGAGGAGGCCGAGATTATTTTTCGGAAGGCAGTGCGAGTCTTCCAGAGGTCAAATCAAGTCTTCCAATGCCAATGCGAGCTCATTTGAAGCTAATGTGAATTCGCTAGAGGAAATTTGAGTCTTCTAGAACGCAGATTGAGTTTGTTGGAATCCAATGCAAATTGCCAGAAAGAGCCAGTGCGAATTGCCAGAGCCCAATGCATGTTGTTGGAGGTAATGCAAATTGCAGAAAAGGGAAGTCGTGGGGTTTTCCAGATTAGCAAAAGTAAAGAAATATTTTGTCGAAGCTTTGCCAGTGAGAGGCAAGCAGTGGTATTTCTCAATAGTAGTTTATTTTGTTGATTTTTCAAGTGCAATAGATACAAGCACAATATTTCTGAAAACTGATAATTATTTCTAATGATGTTGATCTTCTTTTAATTTTTCCTGTATATCATTAAGTAATTATACTTCAAAAATTCAACCATACAAAAGCAGTAGAATAATAGAGATCGCAATGCACAAAGTGGACACAAGATTTACCCTAGGAAAACCCACTAAGGGGAAAAACACAATAACCTTTTCAATAGAGAAACTCTTATGTCCAACAAGAGACACACCTAGACCTTCTGGACATCAACTAGGTCAAACTACCCTTCAACAAATCTATGGTCAAACCTGGCCTTCTCCCTCCAAGTCAAGCCTTCCAATCTCATCTAGCACTCTGCCTTCTAATCTACCCTATGCCAAATTTCGACCTCATTGTTCTGCCTAGAAACCCATAAATTTCGGCCCCTGTAGTGGCCCAAAAAATTTCAGCCCCTGCAACAGAAGTTGCCCAGAAAATCTGCGAACTGTGAGAGAGAGACTATCCACACGTGCAAGCTTGAGAGAGAGTTGTACTTTGTCTTTCTTTTCGGCCTCCTTGTCGTTCGTATCCTTCGCTTGCTTGCCCAGAAGAAACTTACTTGAGAGAGATGTGAATTGTTGCCTTGAGGAGGAGATGAACTGTCTTTATATAGTGGTTTGCTGGGTCGAATGGGTGTGACTCCACCTAGGCCGACTTAACTTGGAGGGAGGCCAACTTGACAAACTTGGAGCCAAAAATTTCAAACTTAAAATTCAAATTTTCATATTTTAGAAGTTCGAAACGACATGACTCAAAAATATAATTTTTCTTTTGACTCGAGCATGAAGACCATGCTTTACAATAATCAATATAAATATATCAAGGGCCAAAATATACATTATGCAGCAGACCAACCATAGTTACAAAATTCAACGTCCCTCTTAACTAGGGAGGTATTCATAATGACTATCATAGGTGATCTCAAGTTGACAAATTTCTTTATGAAAAGGTTATAAAATCATCATCAAGATCAACATCAACAAGTTACCATAATCTCGTCACCAATTGTGACACATGGTACATCTTTAGCATCAACTAGACACCATGATTTTGGTCGGTGCCTCTAACCCATGGTATATTGACTAGTCCTAGTTCACCATCATCCTAGTCAACAACTGTGACTCATGGTGAAACCCTAGGGACACACCCAATCCATGAGTAAATTGGTCCCAAATCCAAAGGCCACACTCTACCTGAGTAATCCTGGGCCATGATACTAAATGGGCTCACTCATCCTCTCTGGAGAGTAATATGAGCCTGTTGTTGAAAGGCACCCACTCAACTGAGTGATCCTAGGGCTCTAGAACCATTCTTCCTAATTTGGTCAACAATTGTGACACGGGAAGAAGGATTGTCCTCTACTAAACCATTCTCCCTAATATGGTCATACTTGACACTGGGAGAATGACTATCCTAATGCTATGGAATCAACACTCCCTCTTAACAAGACGGGTAATCTCCACAAGCCCTAACTTATCCCTGAAGTACATGAACTCTCTAAACAAAGGCTTCGTCAAAATATTAGTTGTCTACTCATCAATGGAGATGTACTCAAGCCTTACTGCCCTTCTTTGCACCATGTCACGAATGTAGTGGTACTTGATCTTGATATGCTTCAACCTGTCATGGAACACGGGATTCTTTGAAAGCTTTACACAGCTTTGGTTGGCACAATATATCATTATCAGTTCAGGCTCCTGGTCGAACAGTCCTACAAACAACTTCTGAAGCCACACTGCTTTAGTATATGCTTCATTGACTGCAATACACTCTGCTTCTGTAGTACTGAGTGCGACAGACCTCTGCTTCTTACTCATCCAATAAATCATAGCGGAGCCCAAACTGAAGCATACCCCTGAAGCATTCTTCATGTCATCAACACTTCCTGCCTAATTAGAATTTGTTTATCCTTGAAGTTGTACCTCATTGTTTGCGACATATTTTAAACCATAATTTATAGTACCACATAGATATCTCAAAATGTGCTTTGTTGCAATCCAATGCTCATGTCTTGGTTCCACCAGGAACTTGCTCAACGTGTTCACTACAAAGCAAATGTGACTCTGGTCTGGTGTTAAACAAATACATCAATTGTGAAAATTCCTACAATGGAATCCCTACTTCAGCAAACCGATGTTACTTCTCCTACTTGATTAAATTATACAACTTATTTACTTTCTTCTATGGTAAATTTCGAAGTAAATACATCTGCAACCTTCACTTAATTAATATATTTGCAGAAACAAAATACTGAGCAAGAAAGAAAAATGCAACACATAGGACACAATTATTTTTGGACAAATAGTCCCTGGAAAAACCCAATGCGGGAAAACCGGTGCAATAGCTCTAAGGGTTTATTATTATGCAGGAGAAAATTCTAAGTACAAATCTAGGATGCTAAACTGGCAGTCCTTTACAAAGGAAATACTGGAAAAAAGACTGGTGAAATGATCTCACCCAGTCACTGGAGAATCAGTGTTTGATTCTTCAGCTCTTGAGGCTCTCTGTCACCCTTTGCGTGGTTTCTGGGCAACTTCTGTGTTACCCTGGGCAGCTTCTGTGTCACCCCTCCTGGGTATTACGTTGCCTCTGCTCTGGATCCTCTATTGGCTGAGAAATCAACTTTCCTGCCTCCCAGACTCACACCCTAGCTTCCGGTAACTGAACTTCGAATTCCCTCAGCAGAAACTCGACTTCCCCTCACTAACTACACTACCACTGTCTCAGCACTGCGTAGCCCAGCGTCATCCCTCCTCTGGATGTCTTTTTTTCCTCTCTCTACCTTGTACTCTCCGGAAATTCCTTCTCCCAGATTCTCACTGCCCCTCTGCTACAAGATCTCCTCAATGAATTTTCCTCCTAAGAACTTCTCACCTCAGAAAATCGATTTTCTCAATCTCTCTGTGTGTTTTCCAAATGACCCTCAAGTCCCTTCTTATATCTTCCTGTTGGGCAACCAACGACCTAGATTAAAACATAAACAAAGGCTCATATTGTTTTGACTTAATCCATGGCTTTTTTAGAAGTTTCACCCCTAATTATATTAATACCCACTAATATTTTAATTTTCCTAAGTTTAGACTTACGAACCCCATTAAAAATATTAATTATTTTAATAAAATCACTTCTAGGTGAAATTTCCCAAAATGATTTCTGGGTTCTTTGGAATACCTGTGCCCAAGCCTCCCTGCAAAATTTGAAGCTTATCTGATGCTACCCCAAATCAACACTCCCTCTTAGCAAGGAATGTGCTCTAGCAATACACTGCCTCTCTGCATA
>APFE031214797.1:10452-27520 GCA_000404065.3 Pinus taeda | reverse complement strand
AGGGGGAGGGGGAGGGAGGCTTGAAGACTGCGGGGCTGAGGAGTTGGAACCTGGATTGAGCTTTTTTCGTTTCACTTGTTCCCAAGAACCCCCTGCATTTTCCTCATTATGCTCCACATCTATTACTTTTAGCTTACTACATCTATTGGCAAAATGGCCGTACTCGTGACATACCTTGCATTTAAACGGAAGTTGTTCGTAGTCCAGCTGTTGTATGTGCATCCATTGGTCCACCTTGAGTTTGATTGCTTCGGGTAGTCCTTTCCCCAGATCAACCTCAACGCAAATCCTTGCGCATGCATGCATGTTCTCCCTTGGTTCTGATCTGTCTATGTATTTTCCGACTGCATTGCCAATCGCTTTAACGGATTCGTCTCCCCAGCAGTGAAGGGGAAGATGAGGCAGGCGCACCCACACAGGAACTGCGTTTGGGATGTCCATTTCTGGGTCGAAGTCCGGGGTCCATCTGTTCAGGTAAAGCCCTCTCTTGTCCATGAAGTAAGGGCCATTGCGAAAGATGAGGCTCTTGTCTTCTTTTGATTCGAATAAGAAGGTAAAAAAACCCCTTCCGCAGAACCTGATGGCGATCTTTCCTTGGATCATTGGGCTCCAGTTTCGCTCCACCCATTTTTGCACAGTGCGAGGAGAAGGCCAAAGGCCTGTAAACTGACCGACGAGTCCTCTTTCAGATAAAGCTATTGTCGATTTTCTCGGGAGGGAAGGAGGTAAAATAACTTCAAGGATCTCATCTAATTTCTTGATAAACTTCGAGAGGGAGGGGCGGGGTCTGGGATCCATGGGATTAGAGAGAAGCGAAGCAAAGGCTTCCTCAGGAGACTCAGAGGGCAGGGGCTGGGAGGCGGAGCCTGCCATTGCAGGCTCGTCTAAGAGGAAGAGGGAGGGCGAGCCAACCTTTATGCTGCCATACCCCGAAAGAGATGCAGAGATAAAGAGAGGCGCCCAGAGCAGAAGCGTGGATCCGAGGGCAGCGAGCAGGCGCGAGGAGAGGCTGGAGCGGGCAGCAGAGCCCCTGCAGGCGGCCTGAGGAGACGTGCAGGCAGCAGGCTAGGTCAGAGGGCCAGGGCGCGCGCAGGCAGCAGCGCGGGATCTCTTCTCCCAATTTCTTTCTTTGTTTTGCATATTAATCTCACATGTTTTGTTATAATTCTTTATCATTTTCTAAGTTCATGATGCAAAAAGGCTTGTAAGTCCTAGTGAAAAGATACTGAAATAATCATCAAAACATACCTTCTTTGGTACTCCACACCACTCAGCTGAAGATATGTTAATTGGATCTTTGCCTCATCTTCTTCGATCTGTTGAATCCAGCAGTAAACCTCTATTTGTGTTATCCAATTGTTAAATTTTTCTGCACTACACTCTCCATTATACATGGGCAGGTCAAACTTTACATCTAGCTTGAAGAATTTTTTTTTAGATGTATGTTTGGAATCTAGATTGGAGTGATGAGAACTGTCACTTGAAGAAGGAGAGGGAGGAGGCTCTTCTACACCACCTTCATGATTTACCAATCTATTGTAATCAACATCTTTCTTCTCGTGCCTAATTTCCTTCTCATACTCTAAAAATAGCTTGTCCACTTTCTCTACCATATTGTAGAATACTTTGCGTTAATTTCGTTCCTCTTCCCAATGAGCTTATTCATCGACCATGTTTCTTCTTCATTGTGCACGTCCTACTTCGAGATAAAAGGACTTAATCTTTCCTTCACCCTTTCGCAATTTGTTCCGAGTTAGCATACACTCATGCAATTCACATTGACAAAGACGTGCTCTGATACCAAAATTGATCCAAGATATTTTACTTATAGATGCATCAGAATTACATGTGACAGAGCTTATTAACCATGGAACTTAAAAGCACATAAAACAATGTGGAAATAACAAGATAAGCATGAAATTATGACACAAATATTTTAGTATGGAGTTCGTCCAATTTGGACTACGTCTTCGGGCCCTACTCAATAGTGGGGAGGCCTTCATTCATTAAGTGGCATAAAAAGAGATAAAGTACAAGAAACATTCATGTACAATCCTTATACCTCCAAGATGGAAGATGGATAAAGAATGGAGAGCCCGGCTTCAGAAACATATAGTACCATTGAAATCCTGGCGAAAAATCGTGCATAATCACCTATCTGAAAACCCAATTAGGAGAAATGAAGCTTTTGCACCCTCTCAAAACCTCCATGCTGCTAAAGGCAAGGTTATGGCCTGCTACCAGGTCAGGTTACTATTGTAAGAAATGGTTTCTGAACTTCTATGCCAGTCTCTACCTTTCTTCTGTGTGAACAATCCATTATATATCCTGGATCAACAGATTCCTGAATCCCGATAGTTGCAACAAATGACAAGTATAGCAGGCAGGTTTTTTCAGGCAGAGAATCTTGGGCCCTAAATAGTATGCAGTAAAAAACCTGTCAAACATGACAAACCCTATGCCTTTTCATTACGTGATGAGCTATATGCGATAAAAGGTAAAACCAGTGGCAATTATCAACTGCAATGCATAAGATATATCGGATCCGATAGAACATCATGATATCAAAATCGACGGGAACTGGCGGGTCTTATAGTTTGTGAACGCAACATGTGCAATATACAATTCTGATATTGCAATCACAACCTTGATAGCTAGGGGCCAATTCTGTAAGGCACTTCCCCTTGCAATGTGTGATTGCGATCATCGCATCACACCCTGGCTTTGCTCTGGGCTGTTTTCTTACCGCCACTCCTTGCAATATGAAATTTATCACATCGCACTCTAGCTTTGCTCAGGGATGATTTGTAAACACTTGATCCACCTCTAATCCATAATATGTGATATCACAAACCGCAAAGTGATCCTCTCGAGGGTCGATTCTATAATGTTAACCTCTTCCTTCTGCGATTAGCGAAATGCAGGGCCAATGGCGACCTACCACTAGGCGATTTCCCACTCGTTGAGAGTTCTACCATGTCATCTTCTCATGCCACCTCTCTAAGTCAAACTTGAACTTTGACTTGCTCTAACTTCTTCATATGAGCTCGAATTCGAGTTTCGTTGACACCGTTGGAATTAGGATGACGAGCACTTCGATCTGATGCTAAGTTTATGAAGACTCTGCCACTTTGATTTTTTAGCCTTCTTACCATGCCACTAGTACTTTTTAGAGATCTACCTAGATCAGAATTCCCAAATACCGAAGATATTTCGATTCATCACACATGCTAGAGGGTTAAATATGGAATTAACTACTAGTGTCATATTTAATAGCAAACTTCGACGTAATTTGAAATCTTGTGTGAATGTGTCAATCCACACATAAATTAAAATATTTAGCTATCAATTCATAATAGCTCAATCATAAGGAGTTAGGTACATTGCATAATGTTCTAATATCATTGAGTTATTTTGTTTTTGCCTTTGCATATCAATTGTACACTATGAATTTATGTTACAAAGTTAAATTCCTTTCTACATTTTATCCTTGATCATAGTATAATCTAGTAAGAATTATCTTTCGTTTTCTTCCTTGCTATTACCCAAAAATGCCATTCAATTCTGTAAAGGGATTTTGTGATTTTTTTTTTTTTAAATCATTTTTGCAGAAGCAATGCCTCAAAGAGGAAAATTAAAGTAATTCGAGGCTCCTAAACCTTAACATGTGGGAAAGAATATACTAATCAATACCTAGAATTCAAAGCGCTCAATAAAGACTAAAATCCCAATGCAAAATTCTATTCTAATACTACTTACAAAACAAGAATAAGCTTCTATCTTGACTAGGGTGAAATGTGCCACTTCGTAGAAGTAGGGAATTTTGAAGATGTATATGAATCAAATGAACATAACCTCAAGGACATAAAAAAAAAATCTAGTTTGCACAAAGTAGCTACAAGACCAGCCATTTTGCATTACTATGATATGTTGCAAAGGATTTTGACTTGCACCGATATTATAACTTGCATCATTATTAATGACAACAATAGAGTTATAGGCTCGTTTAGACCTAAGGACCTTTCAAAAATATATAAATTTGATACCCCTGAACTCTACCTAAACATATAATTTCTTCAACAATTTGAAGAAAATAAATTGCAAGTCGAAAAGAGGGAAATGGAAAACTTGATTAATGACTTCTATCATGACCTAGACTCTTTCAAAATTAAATTGAATAGGTTTTACCCAATCCTTATGCTCAAAAGGCCACATATCATGATAATGAACATGATATGTATACTCTTTGGACAGAATAAAAACCAACACTTTAAGCTAGAGTGGGTACCCTTATTGCACCAAGTAGTTAAGAAGGGAAGAATTTTCAGTTGGGCACAAATACTTTCTTCAAATATTCTACACGCACTTAAAAAATAGTGCAGGATTTTAGCAAGCCTTTAATTACCTTCCTAATTGTTTCAAAAAGACAATAAAAAAACTTGTGCATTACATTGTCAACATAAGGTTCATATGGAACTTGTGAGTCATCTTGCACATAGAAGAAAATCACACATTTTATTTCATTGCTATGTTTTTTAGTTGTAGTATTGATGCCTACTTTTGTGGGGAGGGTATCAATAGTTCACAAGTTTTTGCAAGGTTCTACAAACTTCAAAAATGAAATCACACTTGTAGAAAAGTAAAGAGCACACTTATACCTAGTGGGCTTAGGGAGGATGATGTTATAACCCTCGAGCACAAGTAGAATTACTAATCTAAGTTGCAAGAAATTAAATGTCACCTTCCTACCTATTGGGATTAGGAAGACCGATGTTGTAACCCTCAACACAAGTAGACACACCACATATGCAAGAATTTAAAGGTCACAGTTGTAAAATTGAAATAGCACACTTCTACCTAGTTGTCTCAGGAAGATCGATGTTGTAACCCCCAACACAAGTAAAATTACTAATCTAAGTTGTAGGAAAGTAAATTTCACTCCTCTACATAGTGGGCTTAGGAAGAGTGGTGTTATAACCCTCGACACGGGTAGACACACCACACATGTAGAAAATAAATCACGCAAGTAGAAATAAATGAAAAGACTAACCCTTGCCAAGATGATCATTATTTCTACTTTGAATAACAAATGTAATAATTGTTTTGTGCACATTTAAGATGAATGCAAACCAATGTTAAATGTGTGTCAAATAAATAATCAATTTTGTATGTAAAATGATAAATAAATAAATACAATCATGCACGAATAATCAGTGGGATAAATAAATAAAATCACACAACCAAAAATTAATTGCAAAAGTAAAAAATTTAAATTATATGTGAATAAATAATTGATGATTTAAATAACAAAATCAAAAAAGAGAACTACCTAAATTACATAACACTTTGTTCTATTGGAGTGGGCCATGTCTCCATAGAACAAAATGATAATATTTATCAACACTTGTTACATTGACAACATGAATTAATTAAATTAACTAAGATAATTAAAAGAAATTAATATTTCATAAATATGCAAATGAAATAAATATGAAAAAATAAATTAATCAGGAGTTAAATAACAAAATCAGAAAAGAGAACTAGTTAAATTACATAACACTTTGTTCTATTGGAGCGGACCATGTATCCATAGAACAAAGTGCTAATATTTATCAACACTTGTTACATTGACAACATGGATTAATTAGATTAACTAAGCTAATTAAAAGAAACTAATATTGCATAAATATGCAAAGGAAATAAATATGAAAAAATTAACTAATTAAGTTAGACACTATAAACATTAAAAACTACAATTAAAATAAAAACTCACAAATAATAAATTATTCCATTAACATTTCTCTAAGAGTCCTTCCTAAACAATGGATAGAAATCTCTCTTTTATACATAGATTTAAGTTGCAGTCTATCTGTTATGCGTTTGGGAGCTTTTTGAGGCATGTTTTCTGCTCAAATTTGCCTAGAATCGAGCAAGGATTTTTTGGAATAACAAGTTTGAGTTGTAAAATCCCCACAATCCAAGTGCTCCAAGAGGTTTCCAAGGTGTTTGAATCCATATACTCAATCAAAAACACATTTTAAACAACAAAAACTCTGAAATGTATAATAGTTGGACAAGGCATAAATTCAATGGAATATAAATAGACCTACTTATGGATTTAATAAATCCATAATGGTTCCAATGATTTCCTAAATACAAATGGTTTCCATAGTCCTTGCTAACAAATTAGCAATTAATGAATGAGTCCAATATCTTTTGCTCAAGAATTCCAAGATTCTTGCTTGACCACTCAAACTAATGTTTTGTCTTTTATATGCAAAACTATTTCCATATATTTGATTTTATGGATTAACATTATTGTTATATGGATCCATAATTGTTACATAGTGTAATGAAAAATATGTAACATTATGGCTCATGGTTCCAGTGTTGCATCGAGTTGCGGCACTAGAGTTGCAATAGTGAGTTGTGGCACCATAGTTGCAACAGGGAGATACAACATTAGAGTTGCTACAATGAGAGTTATAGCACCAGAGTTGAAACAACCAAGATACACCCTATGGTGACATTATAACATGCACGACCACCTTTATGGCACTTTTTCCTTCCACACTAACTCAAAGAAACTTACAAATATGAAATTTTTCCGTTGCATTATTATAGATTCACATAAAATACTAAGGAAATGCCATGGAAAACACATTATGTCCAAATTCCATATATAATCAATATAATGGACTACTATGGGGTCATAAGCAAGTGAAAAGGAATTAAGAATAGGGAAAATAGGGTGTAAAAATATGCCAATATCAACTTTCCCTCGGTTTGAAGTAAGATTTTTATATCAGCATACTTAATCGATGCTTTATGTGCTACAAATCCATTTCCTCCCTTGAAACCTAGGATACCTAACAGATTCAAGAAATGGAAAAGTGGACTAAGAAATATTTGAATAAATTGGTTAATGTTGAAACTGAGGAAGTAAATAAGGAAGCTAGACATATTATTTTTTATCAAGAGAAAACTCCACAACCTGTGGTTACTCAATCAAAATTATCAACCATGCTTGATAGTGTTCCTTCACAGGGCATCATCAATGAAAATATTTATACTAACTTCACTAAAATCATTTCTTATGTAGGGATTATTACACCTTTGGCTACCATAAATCGAAGTATATCTCCTCCTATTTTAAATTTGGATCGACTAAAAGTTTTTTTAGTTTATTCTATCTTTGCAGTGTTATAATACAGTATGTATATTTTATGTCATCCATAAACCACCAATCAATTCACCATAGATTAGAATATGACCATAGTGGACCATACTTATGTACCATTGTAATGAGACGACAAAGATGATAATATGCCTACCTATGCAAACTTTAGAAGGAAATTTAGGTTTGTTTCTTCACATATGTTTATTAATAATAACAATGCCCCCAACATTATTATCATTGGTTTGTAGATTGCTCCCTTGCCTTTGGTTTTATTTCTTATTTTTCCTCTTCTTATTCCTATGGGACTTTTAGCTACTAATCAAGCTAGGAACTACACTTTATCCAAATGTGTTATAAGGAGGATGAACCAAACTAACCTATAAAGGCAGAAAAGGGTTCAAATTGGTTTGATTCCCTTGACATAAAATGCTTATCTGGTAAGAATCAAGAGTGTTCAAAATGTTATGAGAGGATAACCACCAAATTGGAAGTCTTACAACAAATTAGGAAATATTAAAGGTAGCCATAATAAGGATATCAAGATTTTTAGTAGAGGAAATCAAAAGGGATTCCTTTGGTTGATATCTCTAGTGATATTAACCATAACTTTAATTCACAAAGGAGATAAAGCACAATCATGTATCCTTCTTCCTTGGACGATCAAGGAAAAATAAATTTGTTTTACAAAATGCAATTTAGGCATTTACAATATCATGAAACAAATAAGTTAAAGATACCTACGACATCGATGATTAAGGGTGAGGTTCAAAGAAAATGATCACTAAAAAAGTAACTAATTACTCCTAAGCTATTTTATGTCATCAAAGCACAAAAATATATTATTCAATAGACACTTAGAAAAGAATTGATAAATTTCAACTAAACAAAGCTACTCTTCCAAAAATAATCCCAAGGCAATTTAATCCCCGGTATGTTGGACATTGGATAAACCAACACTCCCATGTGTTTCATGACATGGACTAACTGCCTCTCATTGATACTTATCTTTTTTGATGTGATCATTGATTAACACCTATGGGTTTTGGTCTAACGACAATCATGATTCCCAACAAGTGGTATCAAAGCATAGGTCACAAGTTCGATACATACTCAGCTCGTGTTGGGGGGAGATTGTTGGACATTCGATAAACTAATCTCCCATGTGTTTCGTGCATGGACTAACCACCTCTCATGGATCCTTATCTTTGGTGATGTGATTGTTGACTAACACTTGTGGGTTTTGGTCTAACAACGATCATGATTCCCAACATGGTCAAAATAGTGAAGATCCAAAAAGGGTCCTTCCAAATGTTATCCTAGGATAATGAGATTCCAAGTCTAACCATTGAAGGTTGTGAGATAGTTATAATAAGCTTGTCAGTCACCATACTAGATGCAATTTTCCTTAAGAGAAAGAAACCTCCAAGGAGAGCTTCAAAGGTTATTATGGATCTCTGGCAATTACCACAAGCAATCACGATGTGGAACCTATAAAAGTTTGTATAATTGTGTCTTTGTGACAAATATTCAGTCATCATCATAGGTTAGGTATTAAATTTAGACAAGGACATAACTTCATCCCAAAATCAAAACACTATAATGAAGGCATCACTCCAACATGTTAACCTATCTAAAGTAACCTATTATGCATTCACCCACTTCTTGAGCATAACGTTAGATATCAACTCTTATTCATATTTGAACTCATTCTTGAAACTTGTGTTAGAAGTGTTTTGTTTTTTTTGCATCTATTCTGCATTAATAAAAGGGATTTTATCTCAAATAGAAAACTTATACGTCACTATGAAAATAACATTATAGAATTTACTTTATGACCCTACACCTAAGGCCTCAAACCCTATACTATTATGAGTTTTCAATTGAAAATTTAAAAAAAAAAAAAAATTCCTTTTTTAATTATATGTTGATTTAAGAGGTGGTAGGAGCAAGAGGGGCTCTCTTTGACCCAAGAGGAAAACTAAGTTCACTTACGTTCACTTTTCCATGGAGTCTAGGCTTGGCCTCTGACAACCAAGTAGAAGCATAATCTCTACTTCAGGGGGTTATTTAGCTTTCTCCAAAATATCCAAAAACATGTCATTGTTGGTAACTCAAAAAACACAATCCATCATTTCCAACTAGGCTTAAACCCTCAAGGTACAAGGTTGAGTTTAATCTTTCATCGAATTAGATCGATACTTCACTCTATCCTATAAGTGTGTAATTCTTCTACGTTTTAAGAATCAATAATTTAAAAGCAAACCTCTGGGCTAACAAAGCATTTCACGGGAAAATGGGTGATATTTTTCTTAATGGCCAACATTTATTCCAACCACTTCGATAATGGTGCTCTCACTAAACAAGGATATTTTATATGAAACCCAAATGATAGGCCTACATATTCATTGCATCATGCATATGACACACTCCCCATCACCTCATGTTATCATGTCCATCATGTCCATCATGTCCATCCCATCAACTTAATCCACTGCCACGCTTCCTCATCGATTATAGTGGTATAAACCAAACTATGATAGACTTTTTGGTCCAATGGAACCATAATTACATTGAGTGGGCTTAGATATGGATGGGAAGACCATTATGAGTTGAGGGGAGTATGGGCATCCTTCAAGTTGGTGGTGGTTGGATCCCTAAGTTGTTTGTTCAGCTCCATGTTAACCCAAAAACGCCTTATTAATCCCTCGATATTGAGTTACTACATTTCTATTGTTATATTGTTATGTATGCTAGAACCCCTCACTATCTCATTTTATTATAATTGTACCCTTTGTCTCCTATATAGACACTAAGGAGGCCTAGTCTTAGGATCTCCAAATATTGTCTTGTACGTGGTATTATTTGTAAAAGGAGGTTTCTCCCTTGAAGTTGATTGTAATTATTGGTTTCTTATCATTTTTTTTTATACTAGAGGAATCGGCAAAGGCGGTGGTATCATACTCGCGTTACACGGGGTCGAATCCCATTGGCTACCTCTATAACCTCTAGGAGGGTCCGCCCAAGCCACCTTGAATGTTCCTCAGGTATTCTTGGGGTTTGAACTCGTGACCTGCATAGCTACACGAACGACTTAGAAAATCATTCGCTTGCCACTAGACCAAACCCCCACGGTCGGTTTCTTATCATTTTAAGGCACAAGGATCATAAGATTTGGTATCAAAGCTCATGATCCTAGGGTTTTTTTACTTCAAATAGGTCATCATGGAATTTTCACTATAACATTTTTTCTGCAAGGTTTTAAATGGTGAAAATTGGAGAAGATTGAGAAGACTCTTGGAGAAGATTGAGAAGACATAACTAGAAGTATTTGCTTCAATTTTTAGATGTTGCTTTTCTATATATCCAAAGATATGTTTCAAGGAAGTTAAGGTTTCTGAAAGCTCCAAAAATCTATCTCAAACAGGTCAATTCAACATTTTTGCTATAAATTTGTTTCTACAAGGCTTCAAATCATGAAAGTTGGATCACATTGAGGTGAAACCATGGTGAACATTTGGTTGAAGTTACATATCTTGGTTCACTATACTTTTAGATATATGCTCCAAGGAAGTTAGGGTTTTTGTATGCTCTAGAATTTAGTCTCAAACATACCAGTTTGGAATTTTTATTATAACATGTTTTCTATAAGGCTTTAGAAATTAAAACTTAGACCATATTAAGGAAAAATATTAGGGAATAATTAATTCAAGTTTAAAAATTTGGTTCTCTATATTTTTAGAGTTATATCCTATGGAAATTAGGGTTTGTGAATGGTCATGAAATAAATTTTAAACAAGTAAACTTGGTGTTTTTGCTATATTTTCCTATCTAGGAATTTTCAAACTATAAAATATTCATTGATTTAAGGAGACATATAATAGTACCTCATGTATAAGTTTTAGAATTATATTTGAATAATTGGATACATGGCATGCTATACAAGCTTGTTTATAGGAAGAGGCCATAAAATCAACAAGATTTCAGAAAGTTACCATAACTTTCACTCAACACATCAAATGCAGTTCACACTTGTGGAATTGCAAAAAAGAAATATCAGAGGATTATAGAAAAAAATTAAAATCTATAAGGGTTCAAATCTCAGAGATATATCAATAACACTTCATTCATTATGATATTCTCTAAATTAAGGTACATAACTTGATTTTGACCTAATTGTTGATTAGAAGATTTTTTTTGTGGCTAAAAGTTGTAATAAAGAGGAGTGATATTATTATTTCCCAACATGCCTCCAAAGAAATCTACTACACCAATTAAAACTGCTAAAGGCTCATCCTTGACTCATGAAGAAAGTGAAGACTTATATTTTAGACTATCTCAGATAGAGAAGAAAGTTAATGAAATGGATGGTAGTATGTTGAAAAAGGTAGATTTCTCAAGTTCTCGAGAAAATATTAAAAGATAAATGGAAAATAATATGAATGAAAATAAGGGAGGAATAGAAAAGAATATGAATGGAAATAAGGAATAAATAGAAAATAAGATGAATGAAAATAACGAAGAAATACAAAAATCCATGATCTCCATGTAAAATCTTCTCTTGGAGAGGCTTCTTAAAAGGGATATGGAGATCAAATGAAATAATGAACATAAGGAGAATTATGTTGTTGAGAATCAATATGATATGGGGAGTATTCTATCATGATTAGAGAGCACAAATTTAGAAATTCAGAACCATAATCATGAATTTTCAATCAAATATCCACATCATCACAACATTGAGTTAGCACCAAGGAACTACTACATTCCAAATATCGATATGAGGAAAATTAATGGTAATGATCCTATAACATGGATATTTCATATGAAGCAATATTTTGATCTACACCAAGTGCAATCATTATCAAAGGTAAATATTGCATCCATATTCTTAGAACAAGGCCAACATGTATGGTATCAATGGCTTTGTGAAAGAAAAAATATTATGTTATATATTGGTCCATTTTTACAGAGGAATTGATAGCACATTATGGGGATATTAAGAGCAACACATTCTTTAGTAAATTGGTAAATCTTTGACAAAAAGGTCTAATTACAAAGCACATTCAACAATTCCACAATTTGAGTCTCAGAATAAAAATATATAACAGGGGATAATTTGTTAGACCTATTTATGGGAACTTTAAATGAAAGCATCCAACATGGGGTGTGTCTTGTTGAACCTAAATCTCTAGAGCATGCTTTCAGTCTGGAAAGGAAAGTTGAAAGTAAAAATATGGCCACTAAAAAATTGGTCACTAATAACTATAGAGAAAATCGTGCTCCCTTTCCTTAATTGATAAGCCTGGCTCCTCAATAAATGGATGAAAGAATATCAAAGGGAATATGTTTCAACTATGAAATCAAGTATAGTAAAGTGCATAAATGCAGTGAGAAGGAATTATTCTACATAGACTGTGAAGATGAAGAAGATCAAAAAGTGGAAACTGTTGGGTGCAATATATTAGGATATTTCGGCATCATTTTCCACATTTTTGGCCATTTTCCCTCATTGAACCTATAATTTCCCCAATACAATGTCACTCCCTCTAAATAAGAAGAAGCCTTTTTCTTTGACATTTTTATTCTATTTTATGTTAACTATTGAATGAAACAATGCTTTTTTTGGGGTGACTAACCAAGGAATCTTTGGAAGAGTTATTTTGAATGTTTTTCCTTCAGGTGTTTCCATAACTACTAATAGCCATGGGTGAACAGATGTTGTTGTTACTTTTGTTACACATTGTGAGTTATTGTTACACCTTGGGTTTTCCATTTCCTGTTGTTACACCACGAAGTTGTTGTTACACTGTGAATTGTCAAGACTGTAGCCTCCATTTTAAAAGACATTTTTCAAGGGCCACATGAAGTAATTCCATGTGGACAATTAAGAATATATGAGCAATTATATTGCATCTAAACAAGAGTGGTGTAACCATAACAAATCTTTATTAAATCAATTTGTAACAATTTCCATCTTTTTATTATTTATGTTAGCTTAATCAGCATGAGAATTGCAAGATTCTCATGACAAATTAATTTCCCTAATTTTGGTGCTTTGTAAATACTTTATGAAAGGGCTTAGTCTCATGAGAAGGGGACGACAGAAAAAAGAGATAATACTAAGCTTTTGATCATGTACTTTTAAACTATTTTAATACAAGCATATATCTAGTGATGTTACTACAATTTTGTGTTGAACTCTTAAATAGTTTTTGTTTTATTCATGCACCTTGCTAGGGAGGAAGGGCCCTCCTCTTTAGTAGGGATCATAATTTTGATAGGATATTTATTTATTTTCATGTATTAGTGTGAATTTCTTATCCCTGTTGTGTTGGGTGTGGAGCCTTATTATCTTCTTTATTTAGAGGTATCGCCACATTGGACCCCACTTCATAATGTGGCGACAATACCGTTCGTAAAATGTATGCCACTAGGGGGGTCCAGGGGGGGCCACAGTGATTATTTGGAGCCCCCCCGTTGCCCCCAAAGCTAAAAATAGATGTAAAATTTCCTTGTAAAATGTTGTAATTTCGTAGTCAATCTGGGACGTTCATTAGGCGAAGATCTGATGGTAGAAGTTATGTTTAATTTAGGGTTTTGTACCCTAGAAGGAAACCCCTCACTATATATGAGGGAATTGTATTACGTCTATGTAGAAATATGATATATAATTTTCTAACATGTTGCACACATTTTATTATGGGATAGATACACTTTTGCTTTCAGATTTATTCTGTGTTGTTACACAGGTTAATCAATTCCATGTTATTCAATTGTTGTTATATCTTTAGTTGATAGTGTATGCCACACCTATATTTATTCTGAAGTTCTTATGAAGTGTGGATTATTTCCTTACTGAGTGTGTTTCATTACTGTGGTGTCCCTTTTAGTTCCTGCAAGCGTGTATTTCCATTCTGCAAGAGCACTTTAATTTTTGCATGTGTGTTCAACAACATCTTTTTTGTTTTACTTGGTTTCTACATGTATCGGCACAAATAGTGCAAATGTGTTTGAAATAAAAAGACCTACCCTGGTTGACAATTAATAATTGTGTTTTAGCTACTTTAGGAGTGATAAAGCCTCACAAACATTTTGGCGTCATTGTCGGGGAAGGTTGTCAATGATATAGTCAATCAGCGCTTTCTTTTGAATTTCCTTTTGATAGAGTGTCTCTAATTTTACAATCATTGGACAGTGAGCCGAGTGGTAAGAACCTGCACATCACTCTAACATACCTGAGTGGGCTCACTACTGTAATAATTAGGACAATTGTTAAATATTCTGATTGTTCAATGTTGTATCAGTTACTTTAGCCCAATTTATCTTTTCATTAACAATGCATCGAATTATTAGTAGTATAATCAATCATAAACGTAATTGAAGAAAGAACAATGTATGCAATGATAGAGAAGAAAAAAACACAACCATAAGAGACAACAGATTGGTCTAAGACCACGAAAAAACCCCACAAGGGGGAAACCCTTTCAAATCTTCTTCTTTATTATATCATCATTAAAAAAATTCAACAGTGAGTACAATGAGACCAAGACATATGATATGTAGCAAATAACAATAAATCAGATCTACATATCTATTATAATAGCATAGAAATCCAGATCTATCAAATCACTAAAGCCAATTGATGCCAACATGTCAAAACCCTAGATCTAAACTGGGTCGCTCTCATCAACATTGTCTGTAAGCGATTGAAAATTCATGGTCACTCTCACGAATACAGTATGCAAGCAACAGTGGTTGTAGAGTCACTCCTAGGAGGTCTCTATGTGTGTGACATTGGCACTTAACTGGAAAGACCCAAATTCGTTCCCTTGCCGAGTTGTGCGAGCGACCGACCAGCCAAATTCGCACCCTTATCGTGTTGTGTGAGCGACTGAGATGACATGGTCACTCCCGGGGCTACCTGGTGTGAGCGACCGAGGACCATATCCTTTTGATCTACCTCTGAAACCAGATTCACTCTCACTAAACTTCCTTTGAGCGACCAGAGAGCCAAATTCGCTCTCTTGCCTAATCTGTGCCTGTGATCGAGGATGAAAAACTTATGTTTTGTGCCAGTGACCAAGATCTAGAAAACCATAACCTATAGCAAACCTTTCACATGTACTTTCAGACCCAATGCAAACCTCTTTTGATGAACCTATGCAAGCCAAAACAAAATAGATGAATAGAAACATGTATTGATCAAGTGTGTTCAAGTGATCTTGAGGTTTCTTCCTTTTATAGGCTTTCTTGAGGGTTTACTTGGGCTTGAGGTTGACCCAAGCAGTTACCCAAGTGGTTAGGGCCAACCCATTCCATAATGAATGAATGAATAAAATAATTCAAAAATTAACTTCCACTTAACCAAATCGAGTAATCTTTAGGTCAATTTTGGTCCTCTCAAAAATAGGAATTTAATGCAAGCATCATCTTGGTCATCTGAGCTGTCTAATGTGGAATTTAACCCTAGTTTCAAAATTAAAACTCTCTCTCAACTAGGAAGAATTCCACTTGCCAATATCTGTCAGTAGATCTTTATATCGTGCTATCAAGTTGTTGTAGTGTTTGATTATCTCTGCTCAACTCTAACTGATAAAACTTTCTCATATCTAGAAGAAGAAGAATATGTTACCAGAGGGGAGCTCGAGCTACCACCCTCTATCCATCAAGTTGTCATCTGGAATCTATGTCGGTGGGCTACTACCTAGAATATCATCATCAATTGTCATCGAAGTGCATATCATCAAGGAGCACGTCTCAACCTAGAACCACATCGGGGAGCAATAGCTTCCACCCATACCGAGCAATAGGATAGATAATCTTATAGGGGAGTACACCCTCAATCGTGGAATTTCACTGGGGACCTTACCCTCTACCTGGGATCATATCGAGTTATCTCAATCCATCCTATTTCCTATTGATCTTCCCATCGATGACCCAGAATAGTCATGTGGTGTTAGGTCCCTATAATACTAGTATAACTACTTACTATTATTAGTGAAACCCCCTTATTATATTATTTTTCCATGTAGTACCTATATTGTTATTATTGTGCCCCATAGAAGCCCACTATTGTTATTGTTGTGCCCTTACATTATTATTGTTATGTCGGCTCTGAATATATTATGACCCCTTAGACTCCTATATATATAAAGGAGGTCTTTTCATTTGCATCATCCAAGAATTGTTCATTTGTGTAATGTAAAGGAGGTTTCCCCCTCGAAGAGGTTGGTTTCTAAGTTGTTGATCTATATTTTCTATCTTTGTGTGAGCTGGTTTCATAACATTTGGTATCAAAGCTTTGGATTCTAGGGTTTTGCTGCTCCAAACAGATCATCGTGGAATTTTCGCTATAACTTTTTTTTCTGCTACGTTTCAGAAGCTAAATAAAAACCTATTTGAGACGAAATCTCGTTGAACCGCGAGTCCAAATTTTAGATCTTGTCTCGCTATGTTTTCAAATATATGTTCTGAGGAAGTTAGGGTTTTTGAAAGCTCCATAATTTCATCTAAAATAGGTCATCATGGAATTTTCGCTATAACTTTTTCGCTACGAAGTTTCAGAAGCCAAAAAGAAAAGCATTTCATAAGAAATTGGTCTAAACCTTGGTCTTGAATTTCAGATCTTGTCTCACTATATTTTCGGATATATGATCTAAGGAAGTTAGGGTTTTTGCAGACTCTCGAATTACATCTTAAACAGGTGACCTTGGGAAAATCATCATAACTTTCCCTCTAAGCATCAAATTGAAATTTTGTAAGAATTTGTTGGGCATGGAGCCTGATTATTTAGAGGTCTTTGTTTTAGCCAGATATATACCCCAGGAAGATTGTATACCCCTCCACGCAGGGGGGTGCGGGGGCGACTTGTCCCCCCCGTGGGGGTTC
>APFE031214796.1:72369-87369 GCA_000404065.3 Pinus taeda | reverse complement strand
ATTCCCTAGCTCTGGGTTTTTCCTTTGGCCCATGATATTTTGAGGCGTTATCAGTTAATTTTATTCACTGATGTTTTTTCATAAATCTTCTCTTACAAGTGATGGCCATGGAAAATCCTAGAAGATCCGTGAATGAGAATAGGGACCATTGAAAGTTGCAGGTGCCAACTCTCAAGGAGAACGAGTTTCATCATTCACAAGCCAAGATTCTCAATGTTCTGAACTTCAAATATGTAAGGATGTCATAACTAGAGTTTCATTGTGTTCTTGTGCTGGAGAAGTGGTCTCCATTAAGTAAGATTTTATCCTTGGAGGGGCAGCTCGAGCTCTTGGTCAAAACCTCAAGTTTCTTTACAGTTGGATGAACCATATTTTCTTGGGCTATGTAAAGGTGGGCTGCGTTAAACATATCATTTGTGGGGCCTATTCTCTTTGTAACTGGACCTCACACTCATCTCTTGGACGTGGGGCTTGTACCTAGTGTGTGGAGGCCAAATAATCTAGTTCTGAAGGTTCGTGGGCCTTATTTGAGACTTTGGTAAGTTTTATTACCACAGCTGGACATAGTTGTGATTTACACTATTGCATGGAGGATATATGGACCCTTTGGGATTAGTTAACATAAGGAACAAGTGTGAAGAAATTGTGTGTATAAATTAGGAGCCATGGACGAGTTTCACTGCCAACATGTAATCTTGGTAGGATTGGAGGTTTCTAAATCTTGCTGCTTTCAAATACAGTAAATTGTGCTTCCAGAATCTATTTCCTTGTGATATCGTGTTGAGTTGGTGGTCAAAATTATATGTATCAGCTGTATGTAAATTTCTGAGTAATGAATATATCATATTGAACTCCCTTGGGGTTTCAATGGTATGCTATTTGTTCACTATCATAATGTGACACCTACAACAACATCTATATGATGTGTTTAACAAAATTTCTAGTAAAAATAATCACTGAAAAACTCAAAAATTTGTGGCCAATTAGGAAGTTTCCTTGTTTGGAATTTTACACCTAGTTATAAGCAATCAAGTGCAAGCAAGACAATGATTATTGAAACAAGAGCATTCAATGGTTGCATAAGGTTTGTATTTAAGGTAGCAAAATCCAATCACTTTACGGAACATGAACCTAAACTCAAAGGAGAAACTCTTCAGGGAACATGCACCTAACCACAAAGCAACTAAGAGGGTCAACGTTGTTAAAACTTCACACAACTTGATCATAACCAAAACAACTTTATGAAGAATACATGTCAATCACTAATGAAACAATGTAAGAACCTAAATTCAGGCATAATTTCTTACGCAAAGAGGAGAATGCTACATCTGTGGTGGAAAAACAATGATCAACTACTTAGCCAACCTCTTCTGAAGAAGCACAAGATCACATGAAGCAATGAGCAGGGATCATCTCCATCATTAATCCAAAGAGCTCAATAATGTAGTGATACCCATGAGAAAACAACACCAACAATGAGCTATCCATGTAGATCAAGATAATCACAGCGTTACTTCATCATCAATGCAAACATATGGTGCATGAAATACATTGAAGAAAATCCATCAATATCATAGAAGATACCCTAATTCTCAACAAGGCACCCCTAGCATTCATTTAACAAGGAATACAATGTCACTAAAGGCCTTTATAAAACCATCAAGAACAAGAAGGTTTAAATTGTGAAATATAACTGGAAGAAAAATATGCCTCCCAATCAAAAAAGCATGCTTCAAAAACAGAGTCATGAGTATATATCATACTAAAAATTTTAACAAGATTTCTTCCTCAACAAGAAACATCATTTATATGCAACATTTCACCTTTTTGTATGGGCTAGACTTTTGAGAAAAGTTTTGTGCTTGGAATCCAAAATAAGCGTTCTCTTTCACGGTTCACGATTGGAACCTTTCATGATTCAAAGCAAGGGTTCCATCACCATTGAGATGTTATCATCAAAACTAGCATAAAAACCTCTTGAATATCACATCCTCTACACATCACCATAAAAAGTAAATAATCGCGCTATAAAGCATAGAAAACCAAATTGCACAATATTATAAAATACACCATTAGTAACAACAGATGGCAAAGAATTTCAAATGATCAATCATATTTGACAATTGTAAAGAACTTAATTTCCAAATAAAGTTTTGTTCAATAGTCTTGAAGAACTAAGACCACCACAATACAGCTACACCAATGGTGCAAATCCTTAACAAATGTGGATTTTTTTTTTGAACATGGTATACTTGATCATGTTACTTATACATGTTTCCATCTAATTTACCAATCTCCAAAGAGCAAATTACTGGTGAGATGATGTAGGCTATGCTACAGCTTGCCAATAATCTTCTTATCCCCACAACTAATATACAGGTCAGGGCACAAAACCTATATCTTTGAAATACTCATGCTCCTTAGCACTACGAGCAATGATGCGTCTACTAGGCTCCACGCACAACATTTTCTAGGAGGGAACATGGTGGCAGAAAGCAAAAGAAACAAACAACAAAGTTGTCAGCATTAAGAAAATTTGTTACATGACATCCTTTGATCATATTCCAAAGAACAAAGATAATTTTTATCCTCACCGAGAGAAGATCAAATCCTACTGGCTTATGACCTGGAACCATAGTTGCCAAATCCCGTTGACTACAAAACAAGTGAATAAATCTTTAAATCATGCATCAATATCACCATCTCTCCCACATGTATTTCAAATGGAAATAAAATTTGAATTTCCACTGAGTTCAATAGAAAAAAAAAGTAAATGTTATTGATGGGATGATCTATGCAAGAATAATCGTAGAGATAATTAATATCAATGATGCTTGGCCAAATTAGGATCCATGCCGAGTGTTGTGAAAAAATTATGCAATATAATGGAACCCCAACTTCCCTCTCTTCAAGCCCACAAATTCACCCCAAATTCCCTCACTTCTGAATATCTGGGAGTTTCACCTGGTATAAGGCCCAAAACATGACACATAGTCTTAATCATTAATCCTATCAAGAAGCCCTCTTCTAACCTCCTCTAATAGGGGACTGGCAAATAATTTAGGAAATTATCATTTAATGTAGTGTATAAATTCCATTATTTGCATTCAAAAAGGAGAAAATGCAACTCACAGATGCATCAAACATGGAAAATAACATTGGGGGCAACATAATTGTGTGAAGTTCAAATGAACTAGAAGCCCAACATGGCCCTCATAGTCATTTCTCTATTTATGGAACAATTTACTAGTAGAATAGTATTTCATTTGTCACTTGGAACAGGCATTGAAAGTCGAGTGGATGGATAAGCTCTTTTGGGAATCCTCGACTACACCTTTTTGAAAACCGGTAAGGTGGGACCTCCTGGAGAAGTTTTAAGTTAGTAAGACTTTGTTTTGTTTGGCTAGCATACTAAGGGCCATCTAACATTATTGAACTATTTTTTAAGATCCTTTAAAGTTTTAAGTAAAAAGGAAAAAGAAATGGCTACTCTTTTCTAGCATATTACAAAAAAGCCAAAAAAAAAAGCAATATTTGACTGTCCAAAAACACCAAAAAACTCATTTCCAAAATTCCTACACCTTTTGTCTAACTGCAAACACATTTGGTGTGAATTGGGTCTAACTCTACTTGTTAGGTGGAATGATTGTATTTTTTTTTTTTTTTTTTGGGCAAAGACTAATCTACTTATATTAAAAAACTGTAAAAATATTTACAAGAGGATTGAACCTCTGAGAGTGACATGGCAGCTCTCTATCAAAAATTCTAACAAGACTATCTGTTCCACCGTTTGTAAGGAACATTATACAATTTAATACAAGCTAGAGCAGACTTAAAAACAATTAGAAAGGATCTTACAGGCCAGAAGACCTGCCAGATTGCTTGGCATTATCAAAGATACAAAAAACGTTTTTGTTGACTTGCCGCTGTCTTGCTGGATTCGTCACCAGCCTCCAAACGCTGAACCAGTAGAGCCGAACCAGAATATCGGAAAACCAAAACAGAGCATGAGACCTGACCCACCAAAACATAGCTTTTTACTTGTGATTTACTGATCCTTGCCTGGTCTCCTTATCCGGGGCTCGCTCCCAACTGACCTCCACACCATCCTCGACATCTTCGGGCTTCATTCCCAGCGGCAGCTTGAGATACAGAATGTTTGCAAAGGAATTATTAGGCTCCTCATCCATGGTTTGCTTCTGGGGCGAAGCCTTCCTAATATCTTCCATCTCCTGAGGTGCCTCTACTTTCTTCTGTGCAATATCCAGAATGTTCTTATCCTTCATGCTCCCTATCTCCTGAAGCACCTCTACCTGCTCCTCTGAATGAGCGAAAGTGCTTTCTTCCTCTAACTTGCTTTGTGACGAAGGAGCATAAGAACTTTCTTCCATCCACCTGCTCTGCGAGGAATTGTCCGAGGGAGAAGGCGATTGCTTCTCAGAAGCCTCCTTCAGACTTACATCCTCCTCATCTTCTTCCGAGAAGATGACCGTCACTAGAGCTGAAACCAGCGGCTTGTTTGACCGGCGTCGGAATTGAAACCTTGCTGATTGCACTGTATTGATGATGGAGTGGCCAGACTCTTCAGATCTCATCGAAGGGGGTGAAGCAAAGGCGAGAGGCGAAATACGTCGTGGGCTTTGACTGCCTCTCCCTCCAGAACCTCCCCGTTGTCCAGATTTACGCCCACGCCGAGGAGTCGCTCTTAAACGAGGAGCCATGTATTTAATCTGGTATGAGGCGAGCGAGCTTAAATTCAAAGGATGCCTCGACCAAGCCTGAAGGCTGGTTGACACCCAAATTGAACCCCAAACTGCTACAACTTTGAAGAAGCTGAACTCGTCAGCAAGGGAAACGTCACTGCTGCAATACTATTCCACCACTGAGCAAATCCCTCTATCAGTCCTAACCACTACATCCCGAAGGGGCGTTAAGGTAGGAGCATACACAGGGTTGAAACATATGATGTGGAAAGGCCTGCTCTAGCCATGGCCACCTTCCTCGTACCCCAACAGACCATCACCCTTAATTTTCTTTGAGAGCAAGCTCTCTTCTTGCAACCAGAACCGAGCTGGGACGAATGTACCTGTAACTAAATCTTCATTCCTGATATTCCCGCTGTGCTTGCCTTGGGACAGCAGCAACAATGAATGGCATTGAATGCCTTTCCTTTCCAACTGCTTAATATCCGTCATCTCCTTCCTGTTCAGCTGCCCGCTGTCCTCTCCGCGGGGCCTGCTCATAACTCACCTTCAATGCAAATACGAACACCCGCATCCAGGTTTAGGTGGAATGATTGTTATCCTCCCAACAATGGTTCTATTCCTTCCAATGACATGTTTATATAGCCTTTGGCCCTAAGGAATTTTCTTAAGCCTGGGTGCCATGCTTAGAATGAGGCAAAGTTCCCTGGGTTTTCTTGGGATATATTTTGCAAAAATCATTTTAGTCAATTGGGTCTATCCCAGGCAATTGAGGAGGAATGATATCCCTCCACACCCAGGACCAATTCTCACAAGTGACATGTTGACCTCTTAATGAATGTATTGTTGATTGCCTAAAGCCCCAAAGAATTGGGATTTACACTGGATACCATGCTTAGAATGAGAGGAAGTGGCAGGATATATATTCAAAAAAAAATTGAAAATTGGTGCTAGGTTGGGTGGTTGTGAGGAGTGTTAACCTTCCAAACCAAGAGAAATTCCCAGAAGTGACACATTCAGCTCTTGATGACCATATTGTTGTCATAGTCTTCACTCTTGTGTTAACAAAGCCTCAAAATTTTGTAGAACCAAGTTTTCCCTCACCTCATGGGGTTTCAAGCTCTTACATTTCATATAAGAATAATTTTTCTCTTTTATAGGGTTTCTGGTTTTTTATTTCAATTGCTTGATGGTTTTTATAATTTTTCCCTGATTTTCTTTTCTCAGGTCCTTCTTGAGTTATTGTTAAGTAAAACTTTTGCAACACTGGTGAAAAATATTTTATGATGTATATTAATGAATTTTAGTTGACATACCTTATCAAATATAAGGTGAAAGATCTCAGAACATTTATGAATTCTACATTAAGAAAACTATAAGAAAGGCCCATTGTTGCAAATTTTTCTACATAGCTCAAGGTGTCTACTGTAGTTGTAATATCGTTGCTTTCCAATTTTTGATAAATGGAAAACATCAATGCCCTATTTTTTTAAATCTACATCAATCTAAAAAAATCAAAACATTGAAATAGACTCATTTCTAATAGAGCTGACATGTTTCCAATGGATGAATTAGTGTCAACTTCTCTTCATATTTAATATCAAAAGTATTTATATGCTGGTCTAAGGTGAATTTTATGGCTTCTTCAGTGCAACAATACAACATATTGATGATTTGGCCTTCTTGTAGATTCCTCACTCTTGTGCATATTTGATCTTGCTCTAGATTAGTCTTTCACGTTATTTATGACATCACTCTATCCCTGAAGTTTGGAAGTTGAGTATTATGCAACACTACTTGCATTATGACTAGAATGAGAAACATTTCTCTGTTTAAGCCTATTTTCTTCCCAAGATATGTTTCAAATGACAGCTAAAGAAACGTCACATATTATTCCAGTAGTGAGGCCCCTTGAACAGTACTTTGTGAAAGTGAATTTGAAGGTGACATTGGCATGAGAAAAAGAAATTATATTTGTTAAAGTTACTAGTACTATTCCTTAATCATATATAGCAACTTAGCCCTCCACATGGGCACCAAGTGATCTACTTTGAAATGATGACTATGTAGTGGTTTTAGAATTAGATTATGGAAACACTTTGGAAACTCTCTTGAGGAGATAGAAACAACTACTAACAACAGTAAGGAAGCCATATGTATACTCACTTTGGGTCCTTCTCTGAGAAATTTTTTAATTATACTTCGACCAATAGGAAAGGTATCATGCCAACATTTTAAGTAATACTAGTTATAGGCTTGGATATATTGACAATGGCATAAAAAGAGCCTATTTATGAGTAATTGCAGTAATCCATTTGGAACAGTGTATATTGTGTAAGGATGCTCTCATTTTAAGAAACACTCACATAGCAACCAAAATTTGTTCCGCTTTGATATGTGTCATTCACATTGCTTTGACAAATGTTCTTAGACTAGACGAGATTTGGTGGCTAGAGAACAAAAGCTAATCAAAGAAAAATGTTCTTGGACTAGAGTGTGTGGGAGAGAAAGGGATCAAATTGAAGTAGAATCTTCTCTACATGGTGAAATAATTTCCTTTTTGCATGATTGTAACTCACCCATCACTTCGCTCACCCCTTTGATACTCTTCCTTTCTCCGAGATAAACAAACTTAATTGCATGCTAGAAATATGAAATCTACTCAAAATACCCTCATGTAGAGTGCACCTATTCATACATTTTTTTTTTTTATCTTGCATGTGTTAACCATGGTCCAATTTGATTTTACAATGACAGTACCATTCTATGCATGTTCTAAACCAATTGCCAGTAAACTGAAACAACCTCTATTAGAGCACAACCTTTTTAAAGTATCAGCTTCTTTTTATTTATGATCACAAACCGATAGGAAATTACCTACACTAATTTCCAATAATAATTACAACCACAGGCTGAAAGTAGGTTCTTCTAAAGCACATCCCTCCCACATAATTGTTGTTTTCATTTAATAACTAGAGAAATCTATTGATAAACATCTTGATTAGAGGGTAGAGCACTAATCCTCCATGGATGTCACTCATTTCCCTTTCTAATAAAGTGAATAGATGCATAAGATAAACAACGAAATCTAGTGGGAAGATAGGTTGCACTCATGTTGATTTTACTTGAGTAGGAGGGAAAACTCTAATAATATGATACATGCAATATACTTAATAGAAACCTCCAATATTAGGATATACATGCAATGAATATGTGGGAGATTCTTGTTTGAATTAGAATGGCAGCTCAGGCTGAGAACAACATGAGGTAAGTGTGTAAAACTAGCAAGAAACCTATTCTAGATAAATTGTTCTACCCTAGCCTAGGAATCACATTTTTAATTGTTCACATGTGTGCATAAAAAGCACCTCACCTCACCTCAAGCCTCGCACTCTACTATCTAAGTAGATATTCCATGAGGTCAAGTAGTAGGGGGAATTATATCTCACTAAAGCAATTTCAACTATGGATCGACTTTACAAAATGCATGCAGGAAGGAAGAAGTTATGTCATGTATAATATCTCCAAGTCATTACCAACATGAGAAACACTCTGGTAAACATTGAAAATTTAATTTTGAAAAGTGAGAATGGGGGTGGGTTGAAAATTTAATTTTGAAATGTGAGAATGGGGGTTAGTATAGTACGTTTCTAGAGAATTCAAGTATACTTTTTTCATTGTCAATGAGATGATGGATGTTGGACTATATAGTGTCAAATTATTCTTCAACACATCATCATGATGTTGTGAAAAGGGCAGAATAGGGATTTCTTAGGGAGAGTGTAGGGTGCGTTCTCAAATATATATGTGTACAATATTTTGCTTGCTGGACCCATTTTGGGCAAAGGTAGATGATACTGTGTTGTGCCATATGTTGTTTGAGATAGGATGGGATGCCCACTACAACATTGCAGAATAATGTCACGTTTGAAGATATGACATGGGAACAAGCCAAGTGAAAAAGAACATGACATCTTTTGGCTATAACACACATTTCATTGGAGGAGAGGTGGAAGAAAGGTTGATTTATTATGATAAGAATGTGAAGTTCATTTTGATTGGTAATGATATAGATTTCGTGCTTATGACTCTATTTTTAAGAAATAAATAAACACAATGAGTTTTGCATCTTATTTATTAGTTATCAGGGTAATGGAATTTATAATTCTTGCCACCTCCAATGGTTTTTGTTGTTACAATAGTTAAAACCGTAACATGACCAAGTCCTCTTTATCTTGCAAGTCTGATTTTTCTGAGTCTCATTTGCACCCACATTCACTGTACAAGCTAGCTGTTAATGGCTCCTCTCAAAACTAGGAATTATGGTTACCCTGTTTATGCATTTTCTCTACTTCACACACACACGCACACACACACACATATAGTAGGATTGGTGGATCCATTTTTGGCAGAAGGCAGAGGACACTTTGAACATCATCCAAACCCAATGTGAAAATATGAATGAGAATCTGCAACTTTGGTCTTTCCCCTTCTTTCAAGGTAAGGTAGAAAAATCAATTTGGTTTTTGATGCATGAAATATTGTTGAGCCAAATATTTGCAAAGTTGTTCTCTGCTCTTCCACACTATTAGCCTTAACGATTAAAAAAGAATAAAGTGCTTCACTTGACCCATGTTGGCTCCAAAAAATATATTAAAAAATCCAATGATAGAAAATATTTCCATTTGTGAAAGCCTCCATTCTAAATTTGATTTTGATGGTTCAAAAAATATATATTTCATGTTGTAAAAAGAACAAATCTAATGACAGACAATATGTCCACTTGTGAAAGTCTCCATTCTAAATACAATTTTCATGGGTCAAAAAAAGATATTTCATGTTGTAAAAGCCATAAATCCAATGACAAACAATATGCCCAATTGTGAAAAGTCTCACCACACCACAAATCCAATGAAAAACAAGATGTCCACTTGTGAAAGTCTCCATTCAAAATATGATTTCCATAGGTCAAAAAAAGATATTTCACGCTGTAAAAACCATGAATTCAATGAAAGAAAATATTCCCACTAGTGAATGTCTCACCACAAATCCAATGATAGACAATATGTCCCCTTGTGAAATTATCCATTCTAAATTCGATTTTGATGGTTCTTCAAGAGATTGGCCTAGAAAATACAGGTTATGAGTTTGTAATTAGGAATCACATTAAAGACCCATCCTATGTTTCTATCGAATATAGGCTAACCTACCAAGAATTATGTCGATGTTGTGGTAGCCAAGAAGGAGCTAGAGCATCCATAAATTTGAATGTAGAAGTGTAGACCTGGAAGGGGACTCAAAAATCAACTACGATCAATTAAGGAATAAACAACCTTCCATGAATCATTGAAGGTTGGAGTGCATTGTCATAAATGAAAATGGTGGCTTCCCTCATCCCCAATTTTGAACTCAAACACACAAGGAGTAGGAAGGACGGGTGCAACAAGATATCCAGATATGTGGAGCATCCTCCAAGTGGATATGAAAAGAAAAACTTCACTTCTTGAATGATGCATATAGGAATAATGTGGGAGGATCAAGGATATTTAATGATGCAATTCAAGCCATCAATCCACCTTGCCACAAAATGAATAATTGAGAAGGATCCATCCATCATGGCACTTAAAAAGTGCCTCAGAGGTGTGGAAACCCCTTGATCAAATTAACTATCAATGGAGAACGAAACTTAGAACCAAGTACGACGAATGAGGCTTATGTCTTAAGTCCATGACAATGAGATAGTTAAGATGCATGCCTCACTACCTCCAATGGTCTGCACATATTCCTAAACTTGTGTTTTCATTCTGTGGAACTCTACTCACATTCTATCTCTCTCTAATGTGTTAAGTCCATGACAAGGAGATAGTTAAGATGCACACCTCACTATCTCCAACGGTCTACAAAAATTCCTAAACTTACGTTTTCAGTTTATGGAACTCTACTCGCATTCTCTCTCTCTCTCTCTCTCTCTCTCTCTCTCTCTCTCTCTCATGCTCACACACACACATAATGTTGTCTATCTTTGTCCCTGTTTGAGCCTCTCTCTATACCATGGAGGATCCTTTGTAGGTTTATTTAGTGCATTAGTAAACGATTGAGTCTGCCTCGTTCTTTGACCGAGGTTATTTTTTTGATAGCTATCATGGAGGATCCTATCTAGGTTTCTTTTGTATGATTGACTCTTCCTTTCTCCAAAGCATCCACCACATCTATGTGGCCCTTGGAAGCATCCCTTCCTTATTCCTACCTGAAATAGAATTATGTTACTCACTGCCAACAAACAGGATGTTGCTACTTCTAGACATAGTTTTGGGAACTATACCTTCTTCTTGCGGTTGAGGAGGAGTTTTGGGAGCTATACCTTCTCCTTGGTGTTATCGAGGAGATTTGGAGTTGTACCTTTTGCTTGGGCTTGTCATTCGACATGACCCAATCTTAATCGGAGTGTTGGGTCTCCTCCCTTTGTTGGGGGTATTATCTTTTTTCTTTGGCGTTCCAACAAATTATGTATTATCCATTTTTCAAAAATCACTTCTCCCTCTCCGAGTTCGACAATGTTCATGATTTCGATGTCAAATATATCAAGAATTGCTCCAACACTTTTCATTTGAGGTTTTTAACCCAAAAGGTTAAACCATCCCCTTCCAAAATTGGTCAGTAGTCTTTTTGTTTCAGAATCCAACCCCTCACACTTACAAACTGTTGGAATAAATAAGCCAAATTACAAGGGCCTATTTTTAATAAAAAAATAAAAATTTCTTTTGCAATAATAAAATAACAAATTAACAATAGTTCTCAAATTGTTAATAGAATCAAATCTGAAACTAGTTGCAATGTCTTGAATGGTTGGAAGGTTGCTGCAAGTTGTTGGCTGCATATAGTTGCAAAGGACCTCAAAGCTTCCACTTGTCTTTAATACTGCTAACTATGTATTGCAAATATGGAATTGTTGATTTAGTGCCAAGTAAATTGGGATGTGATTGTCACATTAGTCCACAAAATTTGGAGTAAAGTTTTACCTGTTGATTTCTCTTGAAATGATCTGCCATTGATGGATTTGGATGATTAAAGAGTTGCTTGAAAATATGGCAATGATCTAGTTGTTAAACTAATGCCTAGAAACATTTATCACATCAATATTTGGACTTGCCACCTAAATTGTTGCCACAACTCTTGCTTCATATATGATCCAAAAGGTATATTGCAACATGTTGGGTGTGGAGCCTTATTATCTTCTGTATTCGAAGGCATCACCACATTGCATGCCATTTTATAATGGGGCAGTAACCCCGCCCGTAAAATATTTGCTGCAGGGGGGCCAGGGGGTGGGCGTTTGCGACCTTTCAGAGCCCCCCTAGTGGGTGGATCGGGGGCAGCGCCCTGAAGCTAAAAATAGATGTAAAATTGCCTTGTAAAATGTTTTAATTTCATAGTCAATCTGGGCCATTCATTAGGCAGAGATCCGACGATAGAAATTACTTTTAATTTAGGGTTTTTTGCCGTAGAAGGAAACCCCTCACGTCTATGTAGATCTGTATTCTGAGTGAGGAAGAGGGAAGAGATTGAGAGTGAAGATGGAATTTGTTGGATACCTAATCCTAAAGGGTTAGTGTGGAAGCTGAATAGACTAAGTAGTCCAAGGGACCTTGGGATGTGAATCCCAACGGTCACCAAATGTACTATAAATGTATATCAAATTGTTAATAAAAATGCAATGCATGATTTATCTTTCTATTTGCTCTTGCTATCCATGTCTGTTTAACATGGTATCAGAGCCATGATGTGTGGCCTGTGTAGTTGCCTTGAATAGTGTTGGCCTGTTTAAATCTGCCTGCCTGTTCTTCTGAATACCTCTGACCGTCATAAACGTTTAAAAGGAAAAAGAGCATCATTACACTTGCTCCTCTGTTCATTGCCTGAAGGAGAAACGCTGCACTCCTGCTTTGTCCACCGTTACCAGAATTGATGCCATACCCTCTCTTCTACTCAGAATCTGCCTGACAAAGAATGCCTGAAGCGTTGTCCCTGCCTGAAGACTGCATACCTAATTTTTGACATGGTAACGCGTACCTGACTCCTCTGCTGGCGTTGTCTGCTGCTGGCGCTGTCTGCTGCTGGCACTGTCTGTTGTACCTGACTCCTCTGTTGGCGTTGTCTGCTTTGGTAACGCGTACAGTCTGCTCTTCCTCAAATTTGGTAAGTCGAACCTGCAATCTCCGAATTTGGTTACTCTTTCTCCTTCTTGTGCTGGAAGATCAGCGGACTGTGTTGCAAATCTGTGTGTAAAAGCAAGCCCACATTTTTTGGGGCGGTCCATTGCCCTGAAAGTACCCGCCTACCTTGGGTTTCGACCCCATGACATATATAGCCCAAGGGCAAACCTCCCTCTGCAATGTCTGTAAAAAAAAAAATATCCCGCAGAGCACTAAGTTTGTATTGCTCGTTATGAAAGTATGTTGGATTAGCAGGTGAGAAAATACAAGAATTATTTAAAATATAGGTGGGTCGATTTGGGAAAGAGACCTGCTTCTTAAAGCTGTCATTTGGAGCAAAAAAACGGTTCCCTTCACTTCTGATTGTCAGGTTCATGGATCCTCCAATACCATTACAAATCCGTTCGTTCCATATGTTTGATGGTCACATGCGTTCCATTACAAATCCAGCTTAGGAAGTTTCGGGAGCAGATCGACCGAGCGATTCTTGCTGTCATTCATTTCAATTTACTAGAAGTTGTGAGTGAGGGTGGACGCGGATGATCTATGCTCACTGTGTCTGAATGCTGCCAGCATTTCAGAATCAACAAAAAAAAACTGGCGAGACAAAGGCGTGAAGAGATTGAATTTGATTGGGAACAAAGCCAGAATAAATTGTGTGGAGAGTCGCAAAATAACTGGCCGCGAGAGTTGCACGACGGGAAGATATAATAAACGAGGCAAAGTCATTTGCGTGCAGTGCAATGTAAGAAAAATAAAAAAAAAGTTGGAAGACGAGGGTCATCTTTTAGAAACAATTCCTGGAACTGTTCGGGTTCCCTGTCCGGCTTATACATAGACTCGCATGCACCATAAAGTGACTCTGCAGCAGTACCAGCCACAACAAAGTCCTTTTCCAGTTCCTTGGCACCAATCGAATCCACGGTGCAGATAAATGGTTTATCATCTTCCCCTAATCCAGCAATCACTGGTTGACAAAAGTAAGGACCAAACCTCTTTTCATAAAGTAACGCAGAAACAAGACTTGCAAAAGTTTCTGGCCTCATATTTCTTTCCTCACGCAGCTGATAAAGCTTGTGATGAAAAGAAAACCTTTGGTACAAAGTCTGCACATCTGTGGCCAATCCAGAAAGACCCACATATAGCTTATCATGAATCTTGAAAATGCGTTGAAAATCAGTAGCTATTGTTTGCAGTTGCACACCTAAACGGCGATCACTGGCAATGGCAAAGCAGTTTTTCCCAACGATAGCCACCAAATCACTTCCATTATATTCAAATATCGACATGGCTTATACAGATGTAGAGTATGTAGAGAATTGGGTGTGTCTCCAGAAGCTGCAGCTAGGTTTGTTTGTATATTAATGAAGTTATTCTTAAGAAAGCAAACTGCAATCAAGAACTCACCTGGGCATATTCAAGTTGCCGTAAACTTATGCTGTTTCAAGATCAAGTATAGGTGATATTGCTGGTGTATAAAGGCTACATTTATAAAAGGAAGCATTGAAGAACTGAGCTAATAGACCAGGGTCCAATTTTATATTTTCCTTGTATCTTTGTCTGCTGTTAAATAGTAAGGCACTGTGTATTTCGCAGAACGTGTTTTCTGTAGTGTTGTGGGGTCATATGTATATCAACTGTATACAAATTTCCGGGTATTAAAATATCAGATTGAATTCCTTGGAGGCCTGATTTGTCAAATTGGAAAGAGGAACACGTCTCCTAGATTGCTGAACAGGCAGAACAGTGCAACTTCGCGATCCGACATTCGGATGTGCATCATCCTTCTTCGGAATCTCTGTCTTTGTCCGCGATACCCCGGTTGCTACAACTAAGGGATTTTCACAAGATTTTAATCTTTGACTTGTCTCTTGGTCTAAATTTACAGCGATAAAGAAAAGATTCTTGACATAAGTATTGTGAGTGGGTGCTGCTTATTCATTTGTTCATAGTTATGACCAGTTTTTAAAAGGTGTAATTTTGACAATGGAGAATATGGTTAAAATTACTGAAGTATTAGAATTCTTGAAAACTTTGATGCATTCTACTGATCATGATACATTAAAAGTCAGCAAAGTTTCTCT
>APFE031214796.1:4875-71310 GCA_000404065.3 Pinus taeda | reverse complement strand
GATTAAGGGGGGGAATGTTGGACACCTAATCCTAAAGGGTTAGTGTGGAAGCCGAACAGACTAAGTAGTCCAAGGGACCTTGGGATGTGAATCCCAACGGTTACCAAATGTACTATAAATGTATATCAAATTGTTAATAAAAATGCAATGCATGATTTATCTTTCTATTTCCTCTTGTTGTCCATGTCTGTTTAACAGAATTACATCGTATCTGTTGTAGGTTGTATCTCTTTAGTTTGCTGGATAATATAAAAGGAAGGACTGGTTGTTTCTCTGTGAACATAGCCCAAACTAGGTGAACCACATATATCTGTGTCTCCCTTGTTTTATGTGTTTTATGTGTTCCATTGCATTGTAGTATATAATTTTCTAACACAACAACCTTAATTTGGTAGATAAAGATAATCTTACTATACTAGCTCCCAGAGGTTACGTAATAGCAGAATAATCTATGATTTGTTGACAAATATCCTCACTTTGGAATGCTCTACCTATTGATATTCTTCCTTGTATTCTTTGTTGACCATTCGTATCATCATAGTGACCAAGGTCTATTTGAACAAAAGTGATCACTACTTTCCCAACAATTCCAAATTGTATAGCGTTGCCATATAAACATTTTGATCTTTTCATGAAAAGTTATCTTGCCATCATACTTTTCCCTCATCCTACTAATTCAACACTTTGTATCAAGAAGCCTCAATATGTCCTCTAGGTGGCTCATATGTATACCGAAACAATGAAGAAGGTAGAATACCATCGATGAACAAGGTCATAGTCAAGGGCAACAACAATTTGGGAATGGAAAACACTAAAATTCAACATTATTGTGAGTGTCTCCTTCTCATGTATCCATAAGAGAATATTTGTAATTTTTTTATTTTTACTTTTACAATCATTTTGTAAGCCTTGGATGACTAGTTAAAGTTCTGAATATTTATAATAGGCACTTCACACGAAATCATAGATGGAAATTTTGGTTTTTACAATCCTATTCCTACAATATGTTACGACTTGACTCCCTAAACCTGAATAAATCCATGAACAATTGTAGAACCAAAGACCAACTCTTCCTATGTTAAGATATAAATTAACACTTGGAGTTTCCTGCAATTCTTTCTGGACTCCATGGCTGTTATAACCTGCATCATTTTTCTTATATCCAAAAAAACAGGACCCTTACAAAAATCTAATATACTTTTAACATGAAATCGAGGGTTTTGAAATAAAGATATGTAGAATAGAGGAGGACAACTCTACATGTGCCTCCTCCATCTTAGATTCTTTCATTTACCTCACATTCAATAACTCAACAATAGTGAATTCTTGTGAACTTGATGTTATCTCCTTGATCTGGCAGGGTTGAATGTTTGAACACCTGGAGGATCAGCCCAACAATAGTGCATTCGTGTGAACTAGATGTTATCTCCTTGATCTAGCAATGTTGAATGTTTGAACACCTAGAGGATCAGCATTTGGCAGTCATGTTGATTAAAATTGAACAACGACGTAGTATTGAAAATAGAAAAAATTTAGTCTATACATTTTCCTCAGCGATTGTCAAACTGTGTGCGCCTTTCCTTTGACACGAATTGGGTGTCCTTGAAATTTTTAGATAGCTAGAGTCATACACTTTGAATGATCATCCTAGTTTGGCACTAGAACGTAGACAACTAGAGTCATAGACTTTTTGTTTGACAAAAAAATCCCACTGCTAGGACATAGAGAACCAAACGAGGGTCTCTTAGGTGAGAGGGGAAAAAGTAGACTAAAACTGAGCAAAAAGAAGTTAAGTTGACAACGTGAATTAATTTTTAAGACAAGTTTATAATTTAGGAAATCGGCGTTGTAATTGGTTTAATCCACGATCAATTGATCAATGGCATTTCTGTGTTCATATATATTTCCAGAACAAAAGAATTGAACACTAATATCGATCTACGAATTGAATGACACTTGCAAACAAACAAGAACAAGAACAAGAACAAGGTTGCAACTTACATAGAATGCTAAACCCCTTTAGATTCTGATTCACAAATCGCCAAGAAATGTAGGATTCCACACAAAATGTATACCTTGTAAATGGTTGCAACGAGTTGCGAAGAAATGGAGGATTCCGCACAAAATGTACATGTTGTTCTCTATGAGGCTTATTTCTCTCTCTCATGGTCTTTGTTTAAGGCACTTCATCTGCTATTGGTCAAGGTTTGAGGTCATTTTTGGCCTCCTCTAGGGCATTGGCCCCTCCACAAACTCTTGCACAAGTCCTGGGGTCTTTTGGCTTCTTACAGTGGGCAGATATAAATTTGTTAGGCCACTTTCTAGTGATTCAGCCCACCACTTTTGAATTAGAACAAGATACACCTCAAGCAGAATTTCAGTGGGCTTATTTCTGCCTATAAACAAATCCTTCTACAACTCGGAAAAGAGACAGAACTTGGCCATGATTCTGGACAGACTTCGGCCTCTTCACATGCATAGAACATACTTCCTATTGTCCTCTTCGAGCTTGGATTCTCCTTGAGATTCTGCTGCTCCTTCCTTAGGCTAATGTTCTTCATAAGAATGGATTGCCATATCTTAGCTCTATTTAGACTTCATGGATGTCCTCTAACTAGCCCTCAGCTCCACTGGAAAGAGTGAGATTTGTGAACTGAGAAATCCGAGGATCGAAACTAGTGAATTTGCTGGAAAGAGTCATATTTGTCAACTAAGAAATCCGAGGACCAAAACTATACACCATGAAACCTGATTTGAAAATAATTTTATACACCATGAAAACTGATTTGAAAATATGGAGTCGTTCACCATTTACGTCCATTTGAAAACCAAAAAATCAGGGTGATTGGGACCAAATCGAACCTCCCAAACCACCTCTTAGGACCAAATCAAACCTCTCAAACCAGAAAAACAAAAACAGGGCAATTACAAACGAATTTAACACTGTAAATCAGAAAATTTGGCAATTTTAAGGGAATACAATCTCCCAAACCAGGTGCAAATATGAAAATCTGGCGACTTTAAGGGAATAAAATCTCCCAAACCAAGAAAATCGGGCCAAATGAGGCTTCACAAGGTTTATCTGCCCTTTTTTATTTTGCGCTAAAAATAAAATATATATAATATATATATATATATATATATTTTTACATAAAACTTGGGCAAACTATATAATTTTGCTCTTGGGCTAAAATTTTCCCCTAAAATTTACCATGTTTCAGGGCTAATATAACTTAGACTATCCCCTAGATCTATTAAAATAGACACAGACTGGTTTAAGATGTTACCTTCAATTTCCAACATCGTAACCTGATGTTCAGCTTGTTGATTTCTCAAGGCTGCCCTAGTCCTCTTTCTATTCCTCGCAACATCATTAACCATAGTGGCCGCACAAACTGTCTCGATGTTTTGGATGGACTAGCGATTGTGTGGGCAGTCCCTCAGTATATGCAACACTCTACATCCCCAACACCTTAACGGTTCTTTGGCAACACCATTCTTTTTTATGTTCTTCTCTGTCACTCTCGAACTCGTATAGGATTGAGCTCACAAGGGTACTTCTCATTTAATCCCCTTCCTTCTTTGATGAGATCTACCAAAATTCTTCAAGTAGAGTGGTTTTTGTTTTTTGATGCCCCCACCAACTCTGCTGCCTTCCATAGTCCTGCACAGTTTTCCACCTTCATTTTTAATTTTGAACTATTGATAGCATAGCATAGTCTTTCTGACCACCTCATCCATGGTCCTTGGGTTATCAAACTCCATTCCCTCCTTATAAGAGGCTGGAAAACAATTCAGAAAATGTTGAATTTTGGATTTTTCCTCTTTCAAATACGATACGTAACGCAACAAGTTGGTAAATTTATTTACAAATTCGTCCATACTCTTTGCCCCAACTTCAGCTCATGGAACTCTTTAGCCATGTTGTCATAATACCTTTCACTCAGAATCTGTGCCTTGAATTGCTTCTGAAATGCCTCCCACAAAATTGTCGGACGATGTTTGGTACCTACCTTCTTGTCAAATTGAAAACCCGATAGTGCAATCCTATTAGGTGGGCAAGCATATTGAGGTTTAGGGTTTGAAAGCTGGATCGAGGGTAGAGATCCAATCATTTTATATCTATGACCATGATTCCATTGGCATAACCCTAGCCATATTTGATTTCCCACCTCTGCCATTTTCGCCATTCTTGATCTTTCTAGAGGCTTGGACACAACAAGGTATGATCTTTTTGTTCAAAGGTCTAATTCATTAATAAGGGTTAAAGTATGGCCACCATAGGAATTCCCTCCATCTCTTCTACCAAGGCCTAACGGAACCTCCTCTTTAGTGCTCATAGACAATCATAGTCCACTTCCTCTTGATGGAAGATTTCCAGACCACGACGAAGTTGGGCATTGGCTTGGTTCTAACATTCTTATGAATTCGATAACTTCCCTTTTTTTCTCTATCAATTTTTCCTAGCATACTCCTAATAGTTTCTAGTTTTTGAAAGGGCTTACTATAGATTCTCAATTGATAGTTTCTTATTGGTTTGTATAGGGGAGGTAGAGGGGGTTGCAGGGTTTGTCATTTTCTTTGACGCGAGGGTGCTTCTCATTACCCAGGTAGCTTGCCTCCTAGTTTCTTGTGTGATTCTCCATGTTTTGATTTGGGGTTAATCCTTATATCTGACTTGGCTTATTATGTTGGGCCTCTCTTCAGGTGGATGGTTGATAACTTGGTTCCTATGGCTACTTCAGGTAAACTAATTTGTTTCCCTCACCATTTTTGGTGTGCTCAACCAAGTTTTAAGGTTTTTATTCTTCAATAACTGGGTTTTGTAATGGTGGCCCAGGTAAGCTCAATGGAGAAGGTTTGTTTCCACATTTCCAATAGAATTGGATGCACCTCATTTTTCTTTTGTCGTCTTATTCTAGGTTGGTGGTCTCTTGGTTTCCACTTCCTCCACTCAATGGGGTTTTCACTTGCAATACTACTCCTCTCAGTTTAATTTCGTTGAATATACATAGTTATACATCTCAGTTTAATATTGGTTCCTGGAGACATGTCTGTGGTTCCCTTGGCGTTCTTGGTCACCAATTTGAGTCTCCTAGTTGACTATTGACCCCTGCTTGGTCGCAGACCTGTCACATGCCAGAGGATTATTTACTTGTGTTTATTGTTCTTTATTCTGGAGCTAATTTTAGCCTATAGTCTTAGTCTATGATTGATTTAGTGCTCTATGACTCTGGTTAAATGTACTATGTTTCTGGATGCCCCCATACGAGCTGTGTTGGCTATGTTCTATTTTGTTGAATTCTGACTAGAACATAAACTTTTGTTCATAACTGTGAATTATTGATTTATTTTTTCTATATCTTTATAGACTTAATTAGAGAGAGATATGGGACCATTCAAAAGTAGCTTAGTGTTATATACTGTTTACAATGGACTGTTCATGCTTTTCTCAGTAGAATTCAGGTATTTCTATTTCTGTGAAAGAAGGAATGAGATTTGTATCCTTGGTCTTAGCCTTAGGTAGGGTATTATTCTAAAGTTATTTCACCTCTGCATGCAAAATTTCTTATTTGAAGTGCATCCAGTAGATTCCACTCAGTTTTCTTCTAAATATGCATCCATGGTAGTTAGTATGGTTTCATAGACATAATTAATTGTGCATGCCGCCTGTGTTGATTTGTTATTAAGATGATTATATGCTACTACTGATTTATCTAAGTTTACTATTACCTATACGGTTGCATGCATCCATGTACTTCTTTTGAAAGAAATCACATGTTTTTTATTTCGACAAATAGCTCTACTTATTTTATTTATCAGTATTTCCATACATGTACTCTGTTTGAGCTATTCGATAGATAGTTCTACTTTTTTTTTTTCTATCAGTATTTTCATGCATGTAATTTTTTTGCACTATAATAGAATTACTTGAACTCATGCATGCATAACAGTAAGAAGATTCATTGGCTTAATTTCCTCGGTATCACTACCTATATCTCACATGCATGAATTTCTATAAAGTCATTTCTGTTTTTTTCCTTGTACGCAATTTTTATTACATCATGCATACAATAAATCCAATACTTACATTGTTCATATACTTGTAAATAATGGTTAGCTCGAGACATAAATCATTATTAATTATCTAATTTTCCTACTGCATAATAATCTCAATATATCAAGAATAAAATAGCAACTTCACTAGAGATTCTGTAATATGTTTCACACAGTTTTTCAACCTACACCTTTAAAAAACCATAATGTTATCAAAATCTATCATAACTCTAGTCCATGCAATTTCTCTGCCATACTACAACATTACACATATTATTGAGATTTTCGGTGGGTACAATATCTTTTGACTAGTACTCTTACGTAGGAAATCTATGGCTTGTAGCACCAAACCTCCCAACCATGAATAACCTCTAATCCCCCCAAGCTATGACAAATTTCCAGGCCTCATTAACCTCTACTAAGCCTTGATAATGATTATTTAGCATTATCCTACTCACAAATTTTTCCTTTGTAACTTCATACTTATGGGGTTCTCTTTCCCCTTAACCTAGGCTTTTCAATTCCTTTTTCCTAAAAGCAAAATCCTGCTTTTCTCCTTGTAGCACTTATATCATTAGCCTTTATCTCCCACCGAGACATATAGATATATATATATATAATATATAATTAGAATAATATAAATTTAGGAAAATCAAAGTGAATTTGATGCTTCTCAGATTTTGGCAAGTTTCATCATCTTCTCTGGTGTCATCCAACATGATTTCCATAATAAAACCATCAACTTTATTTATTAATCTTAAACGCATTTTCCTAATTATAATAAGTTTGTTTCGTCCTAGTAAAGTCACTAGTGATGGTAACCATCAAACAACTAATTATTTTAATTACAATGGGGGGTGTTACAATGTCATCATCAACATTACATATTTTATAATAACTCTTGCATCCATCCATTTCATGATTATGCCAAACAATTTAGCTGGTTATCCCTTCCTTATGGAAGTTTAATTCCACATGTTTGTTGTAAATTTTCTCATCACGACATAACATAAAAAACATACTACTTTGGAAACATGTCACAAGTGTTACTGGGTCTATGTTAAATAGTTTGGAAAACAACCTTGTAAACTTATTTTTGTATCCCTTGCGACCATGCCAACCACATTTGTCATATGATAATATTTTATAACCACAAGTTCCATATGCTTTAGTAAAATATTCTTCGTATGAAAACATTATTGGGGAAATTTGAATAAGAGACTTATGACCAAGTATTCGTGGCATCATAATTATGGTGCTCACCATCATGCCAAATATGTTTTTGTAAGCTTTCTAGGTTAATATTTAAAATACAAAGCTTTTACAACTATATGAGTTATTTATGACCCAATAAAGAAATGATCAAATTGCATGTTTATACCTTTACCTTCGTAATGTCTCTGTGATCAAAAGTATGATGATATTGTAAATAGTAATTTCTCAAGGACGAAAGTGTACATTTTTTTATTATGCCAAGAAATTATCGTGAAAATAACATGTCCATAATGATGTTGTAGTTCTATTTTGTAAACATACAAGTACTATCAACATAATTAAAACTGTCAAATAAGATAGAAAGTGTATATACGACTATGTATATATCTCCCTGTAACACCATGTACTGATATGAAAATATGAACTACAAAATGATGTCGTGTAAATATTCCCTATTTCTCTAGGGGACCCCACCTACTAAGGCTTTATGATTTTAGTTAATTTAGAGGAAATCCTTTTTATCCTTTTTTGGAGGAGGAGGCATGAAAAATGCAATGTTTTTCACAATTTTATGAAAGTGGCTCAACATGTAAAACATCTTAACAACTACTTCTAAAATTCCTTTATGGAGGTTTACTTCCACACAAATTCATCACAAGAAAACATTGGAGGCTTTGGTTTTGGTTTATCAATGTATTTTCATATAGTATTTATAATTATTTTTAATAAATCATGCCCCTTGAAATGAAGAGGAAAATCATGAAACCCAACAGACACAAGGATGGTTGAAGGAATATCAAATTCCAGATAAAAGTTAAGACTCTAGTCAGTGAGATACTTGCCTCTTATGTGGTAAAATTATGAGCCACTCTAAAAGATTAATTCCCTATCCTCTTTAAACTCAAAAAGAAAAGTATAACATATTCTTCCACACAAGAAGTAATTCACTTGAAATTTGATTAGGGGTCTCTAGTTTATATTTACCCATGATTCAATGTAACAAGGAGAGGGCTAGAGGCTAGTAATTTGTCCAACCAATTCTTTCTTAATGAAGTGAAACACATTGCATCTGGCAGAAGATGAAGAACACAAATTTTAGAGATTTGATCCATTTTTTTTACTAAATTTACCCATGAAGGCTTAGAAATGAGTATTCTTGTAGGATTTGAAAATTACTTAAATTCAATGGCAACCTCTACAATTTAGAGAGGGGATCTACCATGACAACATCCCAGTTGATTATGCAAAATATACATCAATGCAAGAGTATGTTTTAGGGTAACAAGGAGGTTACGAACAATATACTTATTAATACCAAAATTAATAGTAATAATATAACGAATATTCACCATAAAACATGTAAAAACATGTGAAAGGTTTGAATATCCAAATATATTTGTCTTTAACACTATTTCACATCTTACATTATTGCATCGAGAGACACTCTGCAATCCAATATAGAAGCGATGTAAAACATTATATAATGTAATGTTATGTTATGTTGAGTTGGTCAAATTATCTAAAATAAAATTAAACTAAATTTAATAATTAATAATTAATAATTAGCTCCATTTTAGCGAAATCTATAATAGCTCCATTTTTTAGTTTCAATTTTAATTCACTTTCGACTTTATATGAATTTTTATTCATTTTTTATGGGTAGTTCATGTTGAAAATGTAACTACATTTGGTCTTCATAATTGTTGTACTCATTTCAATATGTATCCAATGTAATAAAAAAGAGAAGAAAACAAAAACTTATTATTATCAAAGAATGGGTTTCATGCTCATTATCAATAGTCTTCTAGGTAAAAGCATTTTCTTCATGCTTCTAGGGTTTGTTAGGTCGAAAGTTTTATTGTCTTTAGTCAAAGGTTTCAACATCATGTTTATAAGACCCTTCCAGGAAAAATATATTTGTAAAAATAATTATTTTTTAGTATAGAAAGTCCTCGAAGCTCCAAAGTACAAGTAGGTCATGGGAACACTAAGTTGGACTAAAGGAGGGAATTTGACCCCTTGAGAATGTTATATAAAGAAGTAGTTCGACCTCATTTGTAGATAGTCACTCAGACAAGTTTGAACTATCAATAAAGGGTTTGATATAAAGCTAGGAGAAGCAAAAAAGAAGGGCAAAGGTCTTGGAGAAGGAATAAGGACAAAATATCTCATTTGTGAGCTCTATCTCTATCAAAAGTGTGAAGATTTCGAGTTTTTGATGGTGCTGAAAGAGGTTGACATTGTAGGTCTGAGTTACAGTAGGACGAAGTGGTGAATCTTGTAGCTAGAAGAGAGGAAACCCTATATTAACCTCGTTGACCTTGGGAGAGTTGTCTTTCTTTAGGAAGGTCTAAGGAGGAGCCTTGATTATGGTTTCCAAAGAAGCTGCAAGGATGGAGTTGCAGGGTTGAAGTTGTTTGATGAGTTGCAGTATTGAAACTGGCAGGTGGAAGTTGCAGTTTGAAGCTGGTTGACATAGAATCAGAGAAGGAATTGTTAGAGGGACGACTTGGTACTTGGAGGAGGACTTGGTCTAGCATTTGGGGCATTGTATCCCATTTGAAGTAGATTCTAAGAAAAGAAGAGTTTTTGGGTTTTCCGCTTGGAGAGTTTTTTTTCATAGCTGTCAGCCTATACCTGCGTCCTTTTGTTACTATTGTTGTTCTTGATATTGATTTATTAAATATATAACTAAAGAAGTTAAAGAAGATAACCAAAAATTCACAAGAACTATCAAGATTAAGGAAAATAGGATGTAATAGTTCCCATTATCCATTTTCCAACATGCTATTAGAGCTAAGGTTAACAAGGAAGGAAGCTAGGACACTAGAGAGAATTGTTGATCAAAAGATAAGAATCTCTCGAAGCCTAAAAGAAGAAGTCTACAAGAATTTTTTTTCTCTTGAAGGGATCTCGTTAAAGACTCGTTGGTAGAAGACCCTTCTAATCTGGGTTTTCTACATCGAAGAATATCAATACTAAATAAATCTTGCAAGGCGTTTGTTGATCTCGCAAAAAGAAAGTCTATTTGCAAGGCATCAATCTTGGAAGTTGTTGGTGGAGGAATCCTAATGAACATCTTCCAACGACATCATCAAGAAGATTGGAGATATCATCAAGAAGAATCTTGTCTATCAAGTATCTAACATATTATTACATCATGCCTGAATCTTCAAGTCATATGGGCTCTTTCCATAAAGAGATCAAGAATCTCGTTAGGGCATCAAACTATCTAGCATGGAAGAAAAGAACTAGCTTGATACTCACAAAACAAGAAGTAATGAAATATGTTTGAGAATGTAAACTTTGGTTATTCATAATAATTAAGAGAAAAATCTTTCTGTAAATCACATTTCAAAATCTTGAGTCAATGTGTTTCAAAACACTAAGTGTGGTTCATCATCAAGACTTATGTCAATGTTTTGATTGAGAAAAGGTGTTATATATTCTAGAGATGCAAATGATCAGAAAATAAATGTTGAAGAAAAATTAATAAAACAATTCAGTTGAACGTTAAATAGCTAAGGAAAGCAATTTTAAAGATTAATAAATTATAAAATATTTAGTCAATTATTTTATTTTTTTATACGTATGAATTAATAAATTTGTATTAATAAAATATTGTTAATATTGTTAAAAAGGAAGCTTTCCCCTAATTGAACTAAAAATAAGTCAAATCCCTGATGGGGGTGTGGAACAAAGAGGAGGATGTTCCTGAGTGAACACATGGGCCCCTATGGTAAGCACATGGATACATGATGGTTGGATGGCCTCACAACCCTCCCATATTACCTTGACTATGAGAGACAATAAATATTGGTGTAGAAAACCTCAAGTCTCATTGGGTTTGCGGAGAGTGGTGAGCACATTAATTTTATGGAGTGTGGTGGGGGTGTTTGTTGGTCATTCTATAGTGGAGAGAGTTTTAGAGACTATGTGTGGAGTGCTGGGACAAGAGGATGTTGTTACAGAGGTGCTCTGGGCTGGTTGAAGGGTCTGCATTGTCATAGAAGGTTTCACCCCTTCTGGTGGGTGTGGATAGTTGTCAATTTCCGAATTGGGCTTGGAAAGAGAAATTCTGCAAGGAACATGGGGTATGTGCATCTGAAGGGGGTGGTGTGTTGTGACTTTTGGTTTGTTTGGTGTGGTTTCATTCTAGGATGGTTGTGAATTTACCTTTGGTGAAGTGTGATTATTGAAATGTGCATCCCCAACAAGTTCTCAAAGTCCTGGACTACAGGGTGGTACCATTGGCAAGCCTGTCATGGGTTTGGGTTCGCAGGAATTGTTAGGGGTCACTTCAGGGGGGGTGTATGTTGCTGGTTCGATGTGGGGAATAGATTTGTAAGTTGTGGGTCCCTAATTCCAGAGCGAGGGGAGGTTCAGCTGGAGCTAGTGGCCTTGACCCCTTCGTGGATTATTTGGGAGCAATTCGAAGGCTGGTCTTTGTCTCACTTAGGTGTTGTTGGGGTTTCAAGTATGTAGTCGGTTCCTCACTCACGGTGGTCCTCAGCGTAGGTGCTGCCTAATTTGGGAAGGTAAGGCATGTCTAAGTCCTGCCCTCACATCGAGTTAGTGTCTCATAGTGGTGGAGGGAGTTTGGAAGGTCTAAGTACAGAAGGTTTGAGCCGTGTGGCTTCAAGTGGCAGAGGTGGTGGCTAGTTGGGTAATTTTAAATGTGCAAGGTCAATAACTAGAGGTGGTAATCACGGGGGTTTAACTGGGATTCGTGGTTGCCTTACTCCTCTTGTTCTATAGTGAGGGGGTTCGGTTCGTCATGGTTGTTCCAAGAGTCATGTGTCAGTGCATTAGGGTGGTCGTGATTAGCGACAAGGCTGCATGATGAAGCATTGATGAGATGTGGTTCAGTCAATTTTGGATCGTCCGGATAATTTAGAGCGGCTTAGATAGGAGGATCACACCAAATTGATAGAAACTCTAGAAAAAAATTGATTATTTCCAATGTGATACCCAAGAGAATGTTTTGGTGGTCTCGTGTGGCCAGAATTTGCTATCAGAGAAGGTCGAGAAACTGGAGGTCTGGATGGCCTATTTTGAGGAGCATTTCCTATTGGAAAATGTAATTTTATTCGGTGTTCAATAATTTAATTGAGTCATTATGTAATTTAGTTGTCAAAATAAAAAATAAAAGAATTATTATTATTATTATTATTATTGTGACTTATTAAAGCATGGGTTTCATGCTTGGTTCACCATGTTTTAGGTCAAAGTCCCCATTGAGAACTTCTAGGATTTATTTTGAGTCTATATACTTATTGTACATTTAAAGAGAACCTTCTTGGGCTTTTCAAACATGTAAAAAGGTTAAGTATTGAGTCATATATGAACTATGGAACCTCCACACAATGTCGGCCTAAGGGAAGATCAAGTCAGCCTAAGACCCTATTAAACCCCATAAGAAGCCTTTAAAAGTAAGGAAATTGAATTCATTTTGAGCATCACTTCTCATCAAGATTGAATTCTCTTTACTGGGAAGAAGTGTGAAAATCTCTTGTTGTTGGGTAGTAGTACAAAGTTGTTGGGAAAGTCTGTTGTCAGGTAGCAGAAGTGGATGTGAGTTTGGGTGAGTCTAAGGAGACAAGGAAAGTCAAAATTTTGGTGGTGGTCTATCTTTGTTTTGTTCTCCCAATGGTCTACCTCTGTTCCGTGCTCTAGATTGGGAGAACGAAGTCATCCAAGTTGGACTACTATCATAAGTTGTTGGTGCAATTTGTTGTATAGTTGAAGTTGCTAGGAAGAGGTCAAACTTGTGGAGGTTGACTTGCTGTGGAGGGAAGGTCTGGTCTTGGTCTAGGGTGAAGAGTCTCAAAGAATAATATTTAAAGGAAGAATTAACTTGACTGGGTTTTTCCCTCGAGGTGGGTTATTCCCTTACATCTGCCTACATATTGTATCCATTCTTTTATGTGTTGTTCCTTTTGGTAATTGCTTGATCAACTAAAGAAAGAATATATAAAGAATCGTAGTAATAAGAAAAATGACAAGTAGTTATCAAGATCAAGAAAATCCTTATTTCCTTTATGATTTTCCAACATGATATCAGAGATTTCGTGAATAAAGAAGAAAAAAAGGCAAATCCATTCATAAGCACTCTCTCAAGGAAAGAGTCTGTTATATTCAAGGAAGATGTCTAACTCACGACAAGGGAAAATATCTTAAAGAAGGACAATCTCTCAAGACAAGTTTAGTCAAGTAACAAATGTATTCATTGAATACTTTGATTGAGAGGATGATTCATTTTATGATCTATTACTAACTCTGTTATTACTAGTTGTATTGAATCTTAGTTATTCTTGCTTGGGTCATTCATCTCTTGATAAATCTACCCACCCCACTCTTATCTGATTTTGTAGAACCCTAGATAGGTTCTTGAAAAACCAAACATGAGGGTTTTCTAGTATGAATGTATGAAACCCTAAGCTACTTATGGATATTGTGAAATTATAGTTGACATTTTATTGATGATGTCATGTTTGGGATTTTGGTATGATCGGGAAAGCCTAACTTGTTAGGGTTGAGTGAAAACCTATAAAACCCTAGAACCTTTGAACCTTTGGTAATGTAGGGTTTGTTATGTTTCTACATTGGAACCCTAGCTCATTAGAGTCTGGTGGAATGTGTGAGCTCCCTTACATTGTCTTAGAAATGTTTTCTTTGGTATGTGTGTGTTTGTCTAATCAAACCCTAGTGTAATCAAAAGCATTGTGTGTCTAACTCTTATTTCATATTGTTGTGAAGTTGGGTTTTACTAAAACATGATATGAAATGTATTTTTCATGATGATGATGATGATATATATGTGTGTGTGTGTGTGTGTATGTCTCTCTCTCTCTCTCTCTCTCTCTCTCTCTCTCTCTCTCTATATATATATATAATATATATATATAATATATATAATATATAATAATATCATGGGGCCTTCACTTTGGGAGCAATACCATACCACATGGGTTCATATTGGGGGATATATAGTGGGGAGACGGTTTTAATATTAACAGGTGTAAAAAATGGAGTCCAAAGTTAATGAAAAAATATAAAGGGGTATAAAAAATGTTAACAAAAAAATAGATACCTACAATATCTAATGAAAGTAGGGGTTTTTAAATTGGGAAGGTGTATTGTGTTTATATTAGTAGGGGGTTAAATATTGTGATTTTTAGAGGTATTTTCCAATATGTATTCAAATTAATAGTATTGTTTAATATGCCATAAACGCATGTGATATGTCAGAGGTTCATTGAGTGAATCCCCTGTGATATATATATCTGTGTGTGTGTGTGTGTGTATAGATATATGTGTGTGTGTGTGTGTATATACATATGTGTGTGGGTGTGTGTATATATAGATATATATGTGTGTTGTACTAATAACAATAAGGGGTTACACTAGTAGTATAGGGGCCTAACATTCTTCGATGATGAAAAAAAGAAGTAGAACTCCCTAGGTTAAGAGGGAGCTTGGAAGGGAGGAATATCCCTAAGATAAGAGGATGGTTGAGAATATTCCTTGTATAGGAATGATTAGATCCTCTCTATTTAAGATGGAGTGACGATTATGATTCTCTGCTTCATGTGTCATGCACTAGGCTAGGACTAACAACCGTAAGTTTTAGTGATGGCCATAAGTAGGAGAAGGAAATTGGAGAATGCATTTTGAGGTGTTGCTAATAGAAGAAAAGCAGGATTTGATTGAAGAATATGTTGTTGCATATGAGGTAGGAAGAATAATGTATGATTAAGGAATCTTCTATCAAATATTTGGTTGTTAGTCCTACTATGGAAAGATGAGAATCAACATTAAGTTTTCTGTATGACCTGGAAGGTTTGTATTTGATTATGTACATGTGAAAGTATATTATTGATTGGGGTTGTGTTTGTATAGGTGAATCTCTCGAAGGAAAGAATTTTGGTAACCAATCAGTTTGATTTGGAGAGATTGGTAATTCTTGATCTACTGGATCAACGGTTGTTGAGGATTTGTGAGTGAAACATTGCCTCGGAGGACATCTAGCCAACAAATTTTGTTGATGTATAGAAGTTTGAAAGGTGGTGTTAATCATTGAGCTTTGTTTTGGAAACACACCTGGGTTTTTGGGTTGGTGGTTAGAAAGTAAGCCTGATGGTACCTACAAGGGCTAAAATCTTGAGTCCATCTTGGTCCCACCTAGATAGATTGCGTTGGTCAGGAATCTAGTCCATGGCATTGCGGTGCCTAAATTTCTTCATGGTTAATATAGTTTGATATCTTCCATTGTATATATACATTATGAATACCTCCCTAGTTAAGAGGGAGTGTTGGAAAATGTAACTACATTCGGTCTTCAATAATGTACTTGAGTCATTATGTAATGTATTTTTCAAAAGAATAAAGAAAATAATAATAATAATAATAATAATAATTAGTGTGATTTATTAAATCCTATGTTTCATGCTTGCATTACCATGTTTTAGGTCAAACTCCCCATTGATGACTTCTAGTATTTATTATGAGTCTATATCATGATTGTACGTTTAAAGAGACCCTTCTTGGGATTTTGAATCATGTAAAAAGTTTAGGTATTGAGTCAAATATGAATTATCGAACCTCCATAGCATGTCGGCCTAAGGGAAGATCAAGTTGGCCTAAGACCCTATTCAAGCCCACAAGAAGAATATAAAAGGGAGGACAGCGAATTCATTTGGATCATCACTTCTCATTGAGATCAAGTTCTCTTTACTAGGCAAAAGTGCGAAAATATCTTGTTGCTAGGTAGCAGTACAGAGTTTCTAGGAAAGTCTATTACCAGGAAGCCGAAGTGAATGAGAGTCTGGGTGAGTCTAAGGAGACAAGGAAAATCAAAATTTTGGTGGTGGTATCTCTCTATTTTGTGCTCTAGATTGGGAGACCGAAGTCTTCCAAGTTGGGCTACTGTCGGAAGCTGTTAATTGTTAAACGTTGCTACATAGTCGAAGTTACTGGGAAGAGGTCAAACTTCTCGACTCACGCTAACTTGGTGTGGAGGGAAGGTCTGGTCTTGTCCTAGGATGAAGAATGTCAAAGAATACTATTGAAAGGAATAATTACTTTGATTGTGTTTTCCCCTCGAGAGGATTTTTCCCTGGCATGTGCCTACATCTCGCGTCCATTTTTTTATGTGATGTTGCTTGTGGTAATTTCTTGATTAACTAATGAAAGAAGATATAAAGAATCATAATAATAAGAAACATCACAAGTAATTATCAATATCAAGAAAATATTTACTGCCTTTCAAATTTTACAACATTTCCAATGCTCCTTTCGTCCTCCACCACCTCCTCATACAACTCTGGACAACCCAACTTCCATCACCTCTGACGACTAGCACAGATACATGTATTTTATATGTTTTGTCTATTTACTAGGGATTATGTCCTTTGAAATTATGGAATGTGTCTCTCTTTGTTTTTTTGTTTCATTGTGATATGCTTTCGACAGTGGTCAAAAAACCTGGTTGGGGTGAGACTACTTGTGTTTTTCCTCTGATTTATTTCCTTTTGAAACTATGAATATAAATTTGACTTACCAAAATAAATAAATTACTAATAAGTCAAAAATTAATTTCTATAAATATTTTATGAATTTTAATTAATGCCATTTTCTTATTATTTAATTATAAAAAAGGAAATAATTAAATACATAAAACACCAAAAAAATAAAAATAAAAAGAAACTATTTAAAGAAAGCAAAACTCTCTTCTCTTCTTTTATAATTACTATAAACCAAGTAATATAAATATATATATATAAATATAATATATATATATATTTATATTTATTATATAGATTAAAATATACATATACAAAAGAACACTATCTATGATTAAAATAGGAATATGCATTATGAAATAAAAAATTGATTAAAAAAATGTAAAATAGACAGAAAACAAATAAAAATACAACGAAAGAATCAAAGCCAACCAAATACACTAACTAAAATAATAAAGAGGGAATATGATTAATGAAAATTAAATAAATAAGAAGATAAATAAATAAATATAGGAGAAAAAGGATAGGGTCCAACAACTGTTAATTTTCCATCCGTCATCTCGATTCAGCCTATGATGCCATATGGAATATGTTACTAGGGAAATTATTGAACCCGAGAAGGATAAGACACAAGAACTGAAAAATTACAAGAAAGTGGAATTAGGACCTCAAGAGATCATAGTTGAATCAATTCGAGATTCTTTTGTTCCATTTGTTACAAATTTGAAGACTTCCAAGGCCGTGTATGATAATCTTGTGAATTTATATTCAGTAAGTACAATAGGACAAAATATGTCATTGAGGAAAAATTTGAACATAATGAAGAAATCAAAGGATGAGGATGTGGCATCCTTCCTCATAAGAGTTTTTCTAATAAGAGAATGTCTGCAAGGACTTAGGGAACCAATCACTAATTTTAAAGTAACCATTTGTGTAATAAATGCATATCCACAAGAATGGAGTAGCTTTCAACAAGCATCTACTCCAAGAAGGATTCAACTCCCTTTGATGAGTTGTGGTCGCATTGCATATTAGAAGAATCAAGGATCAAGGTCAAGAATGTCATTGGATCAGATGAGCAATCTCATGCCTTTCTCGACTCAGTCAAGAAGCTGAAAAAAGGAAAGTTTGGAAAGTCTTGTAATATCCCTCCCCTTAATAATAAATAATAAAATAATAAATAATAAATAATAAATATAAATAATCAAAAATAAAATAATAATAATATAAATAATAAATAATAATACTTCATAATAATAAATAAAAATAAGTCTAATGTTAAATAATAATGATATTTAAAAATATACAAGAATAAATAAATAAAAATAATAAAAATAAAAATACTAAAACTCTAAATAACAATAAATAGAAAGAAAACAAAGAAAACAATAAAAAAATCAGTAAAGCTATCAAAAAGAAGAAAATAAAACAAGAAAGCTAAAAATGAAAAGAAAAGTAAAGAAATAAAGCAAGAAAGCTAAAAAATCAAAGTTGCATGTAGACACATGGAGTGTGTGCATGTGGTTCCCATCCAATGTTTGTTCTATTTAATAGATGTTGAGGAAGCTGAGAGGCATTCCTGCATTCCATCATTCCGAGATTCTATCTTTCATTCTCTTGGGAGAATGGTGTTCTAAGACTTAGGAGTCACTGGCAATAGTACGTTGATTGAGGGCTCGGGGGTGGCCAGTTGTAGCAAATCCTTTCACAATTGAGCCTACAGTTGGGTGGAGAGTCGTCCCCAAAACCTTGTTGCAGTAAGCCTACTTCTACCATAGGTAAGCATAGGTAAGCACTATTCATAATTTGAATTTAGTTAATTAATTACATGTTTATTTGGCTAGGTAAGGACCACTCTGATTTAAGTTTAATGTCAATAAGTTAATTAGATATTTATTTTGGGCTGTTAGATGTGGTATCAGAGCAAGTTTAACCCTTAGGGCCTATGGGCATCCGAAAAATTTATTTTGTTGGAATTTTTAACTTGACTTGTTTTAAAGTTACAGGTTGATTACTTCCAGGAGGCCGAATAATTTTTTACAAACCCTCACTATGCAGTAAATTTTCTTTATTCAATGCATAATTACTGCATAGCTATATTTTGATTGGTTTTGGTGATTACTTTTCTTTTTGACTTAGAATACAAATGGAGTACTATAACATGCTGATCACACCTTTTAAAATATTGTGATTTTCCTCATTTGCTGTGGAGATTTTGAATGATAGCAATTTTAGTGTTGTTTTCTAGATTGATGGTGAAGATTGAAGGAATCCTAAATACCACCCTTAGTCGTCAGGTCAATTCATAGATATAGGTTGTCTTTCCATTCTAAATATTAAGATCTGATTATCCAGAAATTCATCAAGAGGGAAAAAGCTGCATTGTAGTTCTTCACTCCTTACGTTGCAGGTTAAGGTGGTTTGGACAAATTAGACTTGTTTTGTTGGCTTGACTGGTTTTCCCTGCTCATTTGAATCACTGTCTAATTTATTTACAATTAATATATACGCTACAACAAAGGGAATATAAACAACAAAGTTTAAATGAGGGTTTGCGGAGAACAAAAGTTCTGCCCTTAAATTTTCACCACTGATGAATTAGTTTTCTCTATGATCCTATTTGTCTTGATATGTTGTGGTATTAATGAGGATCGAAACCTTAACCCGTCATTACATAAAAATCTTTTTGTTTATGATATAACTATATTGGACATTCTGTAAAACACCCTTTTATTTCTAAGACAGTCACATCTTACATGTTATACGACAAGCAACCCATATTTCTAGATGTGTTAATGTCAAATGTATCATATGCACGAATTATTAGATTTTAAATATTAAATTAACATTATTCGAAACTTAATATATTACTTAAAAAGAAAATGTTTATTTTAACTAAATACCGTGGGTTGAGTCCAATAGTATAGAACCTATCCATAGTGATAACGGAGCAGCTAGACTACATAAGGGTTTGGCTTTGAAATCTGTTCGTTGTTATGTTTTAAAATATTTTACTTAATTGTTATAACATGGTAAACGTTACAGAACTTGTTGAAGGGTAGGGTAAATTATTATTTTAATGAATTATAAATGATCTTGTCGCCAGTAGTTTTCCATTGACTTCCAAATCAGGTCACTAGGCATTAAATCTCACTGGTATTAGATTTTGATTCCCTGATGTTGTGAAGGAGAAGTGCCCTCCGTAACCCACGATGGTGACAAAACCACTTGGGTATGGGGAAAATAACTAGAAATTTTAGTATTTTCCTCCACAAATGTGCCAAAACTATTTTCCATGATTTCAGTTACATTTAAGTTTTTATCAATTTGTTTTATATTTGGTTAGATTTGGTAATAATTCGCCCGCATGGCTTACGAAGATTGAGATCGTTATATGTTATGAAGATTGAGATCGCCGTATGTTTTTGAAATTTAAGTCCAGATATTCTTGGGAGTTGTCAACCACGGTTCGAATCCCCGGGAGGACGACCGAATTCCACACGCTTGCTTTCTATCAAATCAAACGAGCGATCGTGCGATTGGTGAAGGATTCCAAGCAGTAATGAGTGACAGAAACAGGAGGGCCAATGAAATCCAAATTTACCCAGAAAATTTACCCAGCAAAGGAAGTAAATGGGCTTATTTTCTAGTTGGATTTTGGGAAAATTGCGTAATTTTTTTTTTTAGAAATCTCAGTTACTGAGTAAAACTTCAAAATTTTGATTGAGCAAAACTTTTTTTTTAGGGTGAAAGTTTCTTTTGAATGCTCAGAATTTCTTTAATAATAAATAATAAAAAGCTTGGATGATTATTTATTTTGGAATTCCACGTTTATGTCCACACCACTTTGAAATTAAATTTTGGAATTACATAGACTTTGAAATTAGATCTCCTAAAGGGAACGGTCATATGACAAATCAACAATGCTCAAGAATCAAGGTATTGAGGGCCATAGCGTGATGTACTTAGAGTTCATTGTGTGATATTACCATAGGATCATTTTTATGGCGCCAGATGGTATTATATATTAAATTGTATTAAATAATTGTATTTATTTAAAGAATAGAATAATTGTATAATATACAGGTTTTTCCTAACTCTCTCTCTCTCTCTCTATATATATATATATTAATTTCATATTATAAGTGGATTAATTAAGCATAAAAGAGAAATTTGATAACTTATTTGAGTTACATTTTGAATATTATTAATAACAATGTTTTGAATATTGATGGAATTTAATTTTGAATGTATATTAAAGATAAAAAAGAGTATTTTCTTTATTTAGTGGAAAAATAAATTAGATAAATTATATAGAAACAAATTGAATTGTAAATAGTTGCAATTGCAATTATTTTTTTAAGAAATTTGAGGCATTAACAATGTTTAACTTTCTTGATTATTGCTTGGTTACCTACTTGTCTATTAATTTAAGATGTCAATTTTATTTACTATCATCGTTCTTTTGATATATTTATTAAGGATCTCTCCAAACTATTCTATGGAGCAATATTCTCATAACCGTTTTGCATCAATTTATTATTATTGAGGCTACCTAATTGCCCTGCAGAGTTTAATTGTTGTTCTTCACCGAGATTTTTTCATCTTATATGATGGATCTCTAAGGTTGTCCTCATTATTGCCAGTGGATATCTATGGAAAGAAGGGTGAATATGGTCAGACGAATTTACTGCTCAAATAGATCTGTAGTTTGCATTTTTTTTTGTAAAGAGTTCGATATTTTATCCCTTCGCAAGGATTTGAAATGCTGGAAGGTTGTTCAATTATATTTTTTTGAAAACTATTTTCTTCCTAAAGGTATGAAAATTCTTTGCAATTGTCTTATGATAGATTAAAAAACGCTTTAAAATAAATTTAGGTAGCCAAGAATTAGTTTAGAGAATGACATATAATTCACATGGATGTTTCTAATACTTTCATGGTGTACACAAAAATATTACTTTCACATAAATCTGTTACATTATGTCAAGTTATTGAATGATATCCTTTGAACCAGAAATATGGTTGGTACAAAAAAAAAACGTTATGAAAACTTTTGCTGCTATTGAATATGTGCTGGATAATTTCCATTCTTTTATATTGTATGTTGTGATGTGATTCAATTATAGATACATTTGCTTTGAGCTTAAGCAAACCCCAATCCTATCATTTCAAGGATCCCAACTTTTTACTTTTTACTTAGCTTAAATAAATTTATGTAGAAAATGCCTTCTAGTTCCAGTTGACTACCAATGGAAACTCCTAGGCCTGCATTAGCATGGGTTACAAAGAAACTTTCGCATGCTTCATTGTTTTCGTAGGTAAACTTTAAATGTTGAAACTTATAAAAAGAAAAAAAAAATTATCTCTTACTGGGAAATCGTGTTACTTGAAATTGAATTGAAGAAATCCATTCTATATGAGATGATTTCATGTGCATTGAAGAAGAGAAATTAATTGCTTGTAGAGAGAGTTTTAGTGCTATTGGTTATTCTTGGGTAGCTCGACTTTTTGGACAACTCCAAGCCCAAGCCTGCATTTACAGTTTATGTCATTGTTAAGTATGGGTGTGACTTCAAACTCTCTCGCTGCTAAACAATTTTACTTCAACAATTGGATTTATAAGGTTTAGGGTCATAAGGCTTAATTATTGTTTAGGTTTATATGGTTTATCATTAAAATATAATGAAAATAATTAAGTATAGCATTATTATTTTTAAGGTATTTACTAAATTATTATACTATTTTATGCATCTTTAATAAATGTATTTTTGATGAATCAAAATGCAATTTTTAAATTTATTAATAGTAAGTTAAATATTTTGATTATAATAATTATTATATAATAGTAGTATAATAAAATGTCTTACATTGTAAATAATAAATTTTCTCTTTACAAGTGTTTTGTTATAAAAGGTTATAGTTTCTATTATAAGTTTATGTTAAAATGGAATTGTTGAATGAACAATTACCTACCTTGGATGAGGAAAAGATACTATTCATTGTGTAAATGGTACTATTGACCTTATAGTGTGTATAGATTTCTCGACATTGTTGTCGAAAGGAACAATGGAAATTGCAGGAACACGCATAGCCATGGCCGCAACATTACAATCTTATGTCTTATGTCTTATGCAGGCAATTTTATGTCTTATCCAGGAAATTAATATGGCTAAATGTATTGTAATTTAAGGGATGGTGTTGCCTTCGTAGGTGCACTTGCAGGCGGGCCATATAATTAATAAAATGATTTTATTTTGTGTTGGGGAGGGATAACCTTCCCAGTGATCCGATCCGGTTCTGGATCGAGTGATGGTGTCTCTTCTTTATGGTGTGGAATATTTCTTTGGTTGTTTGATTTCTTAAATTTCCTTAGAGTAATCATTTAATAGCCATAAGAATCTCAAGATACATTCAATAATTTGTTTAAACGATTTATTTTGTTAAAAAAAGTCCATTTAATTCTTCTAACATAAGTTATGATTGCTTAAACAGATACTCACAATATTTCACTCTACAACACATAATTTCAATTTATCCTAGAACATAACGTCATGAATCTGTAGACTTAATATTGGTGTGACATATCATTTCAAAAGTCATGGCGAATTTTCTTTCAGAATTCAAGTACCTTATTAAAACAATATTTCCACTAATATTCTTAAGCTTTACTCATTGGAATTTCGATTTTATGTTGAGACAATTCTCTAAGTTTTAATACTACAAAATTAGTGATCATTGATAATTTGCATGATCAATCACAGAGTTTCAAATTTGGCAATGGTTTGATTGCATGCCGAGCAGTAGGGGAAAAATATATAAAATAGTAGATTGAAATGAATCAAGAATCTTCAAAACTTTGTTGAAGAAATTTGGCATGGTTAATACATATCTGGTTAAAAAAAAATCATTGCATAATTATCACAACAATAATCTAAGTATTTTGGCTCTTATTTTATGCTTCTTTAGTGATGAATCTTGATGTTGAGTGACTGATTACAGTGTTTGGCTATCATTGCATGCATATGTGGGTGACTTGATTTCACTGTTAGAAATCTGATATTTTTAGAGGTTATAGGTCTAATCTTGACATTACCGTGATATATTACCTTTGCACTTGGCACTAAGCTTGAATCTAGATCATTAGTACTCCTTATCTTGCATTCAGTGATCATTTGAAAAGTGAATTAGGGGATTGATTGGATCATCTAGTGACTCGCATCACATTGTAGTTTTTCTTTAATTAGCTATCCAATTTCGTATGTAAGGACTGATATATCCTTGGCAATAAGCTACAACAATTGGATTCTTGACAGCAGAATAACGTCGGAGTAACTTAAAGTTGGGTGCATTCATTAGTTCCTCATTGGTTTTCTCATGCGTCATTATAGACAACATATTCTTTGGTTCTCTGTTTGCATTAGAATCTCATTGCATGATAAAACCACTATCTCATTTTCTTGAGTTGATTATGCTTGCATCTTCTTATCATTTTCTAAACATAAAAAGTCCTATAATCAACTACAACGGCTCTCTCCATTACAAAAATATAACAAGCGAAATTCTAAATGACTCACCTAATGAAAAGTATATAGTTTTGTTATGAACCATTGATTCATTGGAAAAATATATAATCTTGTAATCTTGGATGGTGATAATCTACCCATAATTGATGATGTATAATTCTCTGAAAGATTGCACTATTGATATGGTATACTAGCATGTTTTTGTAACAAATCTTTAATGTTGGTGTAACTACTCACCACTAGTTCATTTTACAGCACAGTTTTTGAAGTATTTGGATAATTGAAGTTGAAATTTGTCACCAATTGAAGTGCTCTAAAATAAGTGAAATTTGTTCCAATTTACAATGGATAAACTTTGATATCTTAGTACCTTTAGATGATCATTATTCAATAGCAATCTGTTCATTATTCCTTGAATGTTGATCATACTATTCGCTAATTGGGTTGGAATGTTGTTCTCATTTCCTTAAGCAATAGGAATTGCTTGGCATTTCTCTAGTCTATTATTGCAAGAACATGACTCTCTCAACATGATCTTCTCATAAATTTAATTTTGCATTGCAATTGCCATTCAGATTACATGTATCTGCAAGACTTGGCAGGTGGATTATTTCCTATGATACTATGATGGTATGGTTAATGCATTGGTTGCATGTTGGGTGTGATGATTCACAGAACTCCACAAAATTGGGCTAAGAGGGCTGGTTTATTTGATGATCTCATGCGAGCCCATACGCACGAGGGAGAATAAGTAACACCATATGGGCTGGGGACAAAACTCAATCAACACTACATATGCCAGTGGTTCCTTTGTCTTGTGTATAGCTCTTGATGGATAACTCTTGAAGAGCTATGGGACCATCTTGAGAAGGCCAAGTGCCTGAGGTTCCAGGCTTGGTGCCTGATGATTCCAGGCTTGCTGCCTGATGTTCCATGCTAGGTGCGTATTGGGATGTCGAAGTCTGGAGGGGATGTAAAGGACTTCGATGCCTGGGGCTGTGCGCATTAGTAGTTGTGGAGGGAGTGGTCTAGCCTGCGAGATGCCCGGGGTCATTGAGTACTGGACTGGATGCCTGCCTTGGGGCAGATGAGGTCTGAGTTAGGCACGAGCCTTGGGGCCAGCCTTGGACTAGGATATAGACCGAGTCAGGCTTAGCCTGGTGCCGAAAGTGGGAAAAGGACAGAGATTCATTGAGATTTCCTGGGTTGTTGGGGACTTTCGATGTCTGCTGCTTATACTAGTTCAGCAGAGGGTGTTGGCAACATGAAGCAAATAAAATAATAAATAATAAAAAAAAATAAATATAATAATAATAATAATATCATAAATTCATAAATAATACAAAATAATAATAATATATATAATATATATAAAAATAATAAATCACTTAATAATAATTAATAAAAATAATAAATCATAAATGATATTTAAAAAAATACAAATAAGTAAATAATAAAAATAGTAATAACTACACTAAAAGCTCTAAATAAGAATAAATAGTAATAAAACAAAGAAAGCAATAAAAAGAATCAAGAAAGGTAAAAATCAAAAGAAAAGTAAAGAAATAAAACAAGAAAGCTAAAAATCAAGTTGCATGTAGACACATGGAGTGTGTGCATGTGGTTTCCCATTCAATGTTGTTCTATTTAATAGATGGTGAGGAAGATGAGAGGCATTCTTGCATTATATCATTCCGAGATGCTATCTTTTATTCTCTTGGGAGAATGGTATACTAAGACTTAGGAGCACTGGCAGTAGTCATTGATTGAGGGCTCGGGGGTGGCCAGTTGTAGCTGAATCCTACACAATTGAGCCTACGGTTGGGAGGAGAGTCGTCCCCAAAACCCGGTTGTGGTAAGCCTACTTCTACCACAGGTAAACCGAGGTTTCATAGTTTAAATTTAATGTTAAAGTTAATTAGATAGCTATTTTCGGATGTTACAGGAGCCAGAGGGAAATAATATGAATAATAAGGAGGAAGGAGTGATCCGAGGAAAGGAGGCTAGCATGAAAATTATTGAGAAAAACCCAATGGAGATTGATAACCTAAAAGAGGACCTAAGCTTCGAAGAACAAGTGATCAAACATTTGCTGTAGGAATGGAGGCATCTCAATGAACACTTCATCCCCTAAGATCAGAAGCAAATCTATAAGGAAATTTTCAAACAATATAAAGAAAAATAGGGTTGAGCTATCATAGCCCAACCATACCATCTAGGGTCTCATTTCAGTCAAGGACAAGATACAAAAACCTCAGGAAAAGGGGGAAAAAGTGGGGTAGGAGAATAATGAACGAATCCATCCAGATGGTTAGAGAGATACTAGTAAATTATGGAAGAGTAGTTCCATTGTCAGAGGTTTTTCATCAACCCTTGAAATTGTTTAAATGATTATTACATCATGGAACATTAGAGGCCTCAACAACAGAGGAAGAAAGAGGTACCTCAAAGTGAAATTGAAGAAAGATAAGCCAAGTATCATGACAATACATGAAACTAAAATTAGCAAAAGAAATTGAAAGGGATTATGGAAAACATGAAGTCCCTGTACCAGGTCATGGCCCAAGATGTAAGTGGAAATGTTTGGGGATTGGAGATTATATGGAATCCTGAAGAAGTTTGGTTTGAAGACTAGGTCGGCCTTCCAAGAATATTGTCAAGTAAATTCCGAAATATCGGATCCAAAGAATGGGTGCTCCTTACATGATTTTATGGGCCTCATATCTCAGGAGAAAGAGGATATTTCCTACAAAATATTGCAAACATGTTAAATCTATACCTAGAAGACCTTTGGATAGTTAGAGGAGATTCTAATATGATCACAACCCTAGTGGAGAAGAAGGGAGGAATGAAAGGAGTGGATGCGGACATGGAAGCCTTTGGCAAAACCATATCCGATCTACATCTTGTTGACATGACAACAACTAACGGTGTTCACACCTAGAACAATGGAAGGGGAGGGATACATCAAATCACATAATAATTGGATAGGTTCCTAATTTCAAAACAAGTTATAAGCAGAGATATGTTCATGGAGGCCTTGATCCTCCCATGAATGGGTTCAGGTCGCTGGTCAATAAGACTGGAAGTGGACCTAAAACTGACCTTTTAGGTTTGAAGCCTTCTAGCTAAGAGACTTGAGCCTCCTTAAAAGTATTGGGGAATGGTGGAAGATGGGCAAACAACAAGGAAGGAACTGTATGCATACTTTCTAGCAGAAACTTAAAGAATTAAAGATGAAACTCAGGAAATGGAAGAAAGAATTTGGACATATAATGAATGGAAAAAACAAGATAAACAAAAGCATCATGGAGGTGCAACAACAAATCATATAGGAAGGGAGATCTGAAGAGCTCGTCAAAGAAGAAGGACTACTAATAAACCAAATGGAGGAAAGAAGAAAACAGGAAGAGATCCTCTGGAAATAGAAATCTTGAGTAAACTAGTTGCAAGAAGGTTAGAGAAACAAAAGCTTCTTTCATAAAGCCATGGTTCATCACAGGAAGCACAATAGAATCTACTCCTTGAAATATGAGAATGGGCACTGAAGAGTCCAACATGAAGATATGGAGGATCTCCTTGTATACCACTTCCTGGACCTTCTCTCAAAACCTCCAGAGAATAGAACAGAAGCAATCCAAGGATCACACAACACATTCCCAAACTAGTAACTCGAGATTAGAACCTGTCGATGATGTGTGCTGCTACTTTGGATGAAGTGGGAGAGATAGTCAATGGAATGTAGAAAAATAAATCCCTAGGACTAATGGGTTCACAACAGAATTCTACCAAGCCACCTGGACATTCATGGTTCAAGATATCCTAGAGGTAGTAGAGGAATATTTCCAAAACCAAAAGGTATTCCCTAACCTAAACTCTACTTTTATTGCTCTTATTCCCAAAACTTCAAAATCAGAATATCCTCAAGGATTTCGTCATATTTCCTTATGTAATGTTATTTATAAATCATTGCTACTCTTATTATAAAATGGCTAAAACCTCTCTTGTCGACCCATATCTCTCCAAATCAAACATGATTTGTTGAAGGTAGGCAAATCATGGATGGGTTCATCACTTCTCAAGAAGTTGTGCAATCTCTCAATGCTAAAAGGCTTCCAGGTATGATGATTAAGCTAGACCTCTCCAAGGCTTATGACAGGCTTAGTTGGGACTATCTGTCGAGTATTATTAAATCTTATGGATTATCCCAAATATGGATAAATTGGATCCTCACCCTGATCTCCTCCCCTGTCATTTCTATTCTGTTGAATGAGACCCCAACCTATGATTTTAATCCAACTCAAGGCCTAAAGCGAGGGGATCCAATATCTCCTTTTCTATTTATTATTGTAGAAGAAGGGTTGGGTTGTTACATTAAAAATGAAGTCAGAGAATATAGGCTTAGAGGCCTAAGTGGACTATCCAAAAATCATGAGAAAGTAGTGAGTTACGACTACCTCTCATGGAAATGGTCATAAATAAATGAATTGCTTAACGTAGTTGAATCCCAAAAAATGATATCTTTTGATTTTTACCTTTCTTGATTCTTTTTATTGCTTTCTTTGTTTTATTACTATTTATTCTTATTTAGAGATTTTAGTGTAGTTCTTACTATTTTTATTATTTTTACTTATTTTCTTGTATATTTTTAACTATCATTTATGATTTATTATTTTTATTATTTATTATTAAGTGATTATATTAATTTATTATTATTATTATATTATTATTTATTTTGTATTATTTATGATTTATGATTTATTATTATATTATTATATTATTATATTATTATTTTTATTATTTATTATTATTATTAAAGGGAGGGATATTACAGTTCCTTTTCTTTCAGGATCTCCATTTCCATGGTGCCATCAGGGGTAAACTCCCCTGTTTCATCTCCCTAAGAATAGCAAACTGATTAATGACTCTTTGATCTTTCTCATTTTAACTTTCTCTTTGGTTCCCTATCTGTCTCTGGTTCCATTTTCTCTTGTGCACCTCCTGAAATCCTTTTCCATCGTCCTTTGCCATTGTTTCCCCTGCCCTTTTCTCTGTAGAGGGGTTCTCCTTCTGGTTTAGTGGGCAAGCCCGATACAAATGTCCATATTCATGGCATCAATGACATTTGAAACGAATATGTTCATAGTCTAGGGGTTGTTTCCATATCTTATTATGGTAATCTAGCTCTATATAGTTTGGAAGTGGCTCAATGATATTCATGTATACACAAATCTAAGCATAAGAAGTAGATCTATCGGTTCGTGTAGAGTCTGAAAATTTAATGAAGGTTCTAATAGAATTACCAATTCCTTCTAGGATTTCTGTATCCTAGAAGTCGATTGGTAGGCCAAAGAGAGGAACCCATATTGGGGCTACCAAGAGCATTTCCTAATCTGGGTTGTAACATTCCTCCCAGTGTCTAATGAAAAGACCTCTGTTGTTAAAGAAATAGGGCCCATCTTCAAAAAGACTCTCTTTGTCTTCAAGGTTAGAGAAGATCACTGTGAAAAACCCATTTGTCCCAAGCTTGAGGTCAATGTTTCCTTTTGACTACCACCATTGTTGGATCCATTTGATCAGTTGCTTCTCAGTTGCCCAATCCCCAATGAATTTGCAGATAAGGGCATGGTCCTTCATGTATTTTCAATATTCCTCCAGTTTGTTGTTTGGGATAGCAAATATTGGTTTTTTAGAAGCCCCAGAAAAGAATTTACCTCCCAAGCTCGCTTCCATTTAGCTCCCAATACTGGTATTCATTTTCCCCTTCCTCCATTACTTTCAGCTACTCAATGCTGGCTAAATTTGCTTACTGCAAGATTTCGATAGGAGGGGATCTCTCCCCCCTTGCCATTCCACTCATGTCTTTTGTCAGCTAGTCCATTGTCGGATGATTCTACAATCCTTTGTTCATTCGAATTCTTACAGAGTTATCAGGGTCGATCGGTAAAATCCCTAACTACTCACACTTCCATCATCCTCTCGCTCTCATCCCCTTTGTTAGCTAAAACATGTTATATTTTTCTTTATTATTACAAGTGGCCAATAACATTGTTTTATAGATTAAGGATGGCAATATGTTGGCCCGCATGTTAACAACTTTGCCTCTCATATATAGTAAGGATTGAAATATGTCGGCCTACATGTTAACCACTTTGCCTCACATGTAGACTAAGGGGGTTTCCTCTCATATACTTTTCCTCAGGTTGTGCAGAGAAGACAAACTAGAACCTGAGGCATTAGTTTGGGATGTTGGGGATTATGTATTGGTAAGGGATCATCTCCCACACTACCATGAACTAGCCATAATTCACACAAATTCATTTTCTAGGGGTTAACTATTATAGAGTCAGGGATCCCATTTGGGATAAATTGTCAACGAAGTGAGGGAGCTTAGTCAAGGATACATTGGCCATATATCACCATTGTCTTGAAGATTTAGTGGAGGACTCTTAAAAGAAGGATTTATTCACTTTTTTCTCTGTATTTGTTATGCATCACATGAAATTTCATAAAACATTGGTTTATATTGCATGCAGTCTAAAGTTATGCATGTAATTTGTAAAATCCTTGCAAACACTAACTATATAACTTAGCTAGAGAGAAGAAAATTTTAGATTCTAGTAGGCTAGTTTTGTGTTTCTATTTCATATACATGAAAGAACTATTTGTACTCTATGCACTCAAGTAATAATTCCTTTTCAAACATAACTTTTTGTTGCAAGACTCAAAACCGGCGGTGTTGGGTCACTCTAATTCTTCCATTTGAAGTATCATTTTATACATGATAATTTTCTATTTTTCTAACTAAGATTCATTTTCTTGGCCCTTCAGACTTAGGAGAAATTTTTCTTCATGTTCTTTACCAAACATGGTCTCCAATATACGCCAAGGAAGAACTAATCAAATTAACCTCACATTTTTCTTGATTATTTCTTCAAGAAGTGATTATTTTTGTGATTGCCAAGGAATGAGCTTCTTGGTTTTCATCTAGGTTTACTGTGATTTATTATGCTCAATCTTTTTGTCATTATTTTTTTTTGCGAAGGAAAATTCATAACTTTCATTATATAAAATATTGAAAATTACATGTTGTAGGTCATGCATTTAAACGATCATATGTCAAAAATGGTGGCATTGCCACACACTATGTAAACTTTATGAAGTGATTGTTACATGACTGTAACTAATATGATGAAACATGATATATATACAAAATCATAGGTATATGAACCTGCAAAAAAATACAAAATGACCAAATATGGATTTCCATCTATGATATGTGTAGAGTCGGGTAGTTGTTGCCCCTTGTGCATGATGATCTATGAACGACCGATGGAAATACTGATAAAAGTCATGTTCATTCTACTCCTGGGTCATCTAATAACCAATAGGTGGTTGCACTGCTTCCTTGGAAAGGTTATCGGAAAGCCAATTTGTCTCCCTATATATATGACAACATGATATATAGTCAAACCCTGATTTTAAAGTAATAATTTCATCCAATGAATTCCTGAGTGTGTGCACGTGACATTCAAATTGTTGATTGAGCCAATTCATGGCAAGTTTGGTGTCACCAAATATCTATTGTTGTCAACATCCTTTCTTGAGGGAAAAAGTAAGAAGATGTCTAATGTTGTTAAGTTATGAATAGTTATTTGTGCCTCTCCTTAAACCCAACTTCATCTTATAATAATGATTGTCACTAAAATATAAAATTTCTCCACTGCCACAACTAAGTTCTTGATTCGATCCATCAAAATAAGCCAAGGGAACAATTTTGTAAATCGTTTTTATAGATATATTCCTGTGTTATTTTTTTGGTTCTTCTTCTGGAATGATATTGTACAAAGAAGTAATGTGTGAACAAGAGAGATACTAGTTAGGGTCATTTTCTTAAATGATGATTTTGTGTCTTCCTATCCATATACTCCAACAAACCAATAGGGGAAGGTTAAGAAGTTTTGTAGGGCATGCTTGGTTCCACTAGGATTCCTAGGCATTTCAAAATTTATCTCCCAACCACCTTGTATTGATATCCATCAATTGATATAACTAATTTGATATTTCAGTCGTTGTGGGGAATGGAAAATATAAATTATTTATAGATTCTACAGTATTCCTACATAATACACACTAGGAAGGTCACTGAAGGGCTTGACGTTGAAGATTATCTCCTGTGGGTGCTTTATTAAACAATAAACATGACATAAAAATCTTATATTTTGTCAGAATTTTTAATTTCCATAGCGAGCGCCACCACTAGACAAAGTTGAGAGGCTCATGATTAACATAGATAAAGGGATATCTCTCTTTTAGAGCATATCTTCAATGCTGAGAAATTGTCCAAAATAATTCATGTACCCTTTCATGAATCCTTATATAAGCCGCCAATAGTGCATTTATATAGTTTGATGAGTCCTGATGACATATTATAGAGATCATAAGATTCTGTTCATATTTCCATATTAGTGCAAAAATAGAAGAATTTTCTGAGTCTGCTATTTGATTTAGAGTCCTTATACCAGATGTCACTAAAAATTGGATAAGTTCATGAGGTATAATGTAGCATTTCCACTATCAGACCATGCATCCATTCCAATACAAACCTTCCCACCCAATCCTACTCTTCAAAACAGACCTGAACTAATGTATTCAAAAGAATTTAAAACATAACTCCAGATCATTGATATGTCAGTTTTGTTCCATATTGGAAATATGATCCATTCATCAATGGGTTGTGGGCTAATGTATTTTCTAGAAACCACCTATATCCATAAACTGTTTGAAGTATGGATTTTCCATCCCAATTTTGCAGAAAGGGCGTTAGAAAAATATACAAGGTTATTCATCCCCCAACCTCCCCATTTCTTGGGTAGAGCAATGTGATCCCATCTTACCCATGCAAATGGTCTACCTTTTTTGTTCCATGTCTGGAGGAATCTACAACATATTTTTTGGGTTCTAGTTCATATTCATTTTGAGATCCATGCCAAGGACATCCAATATATGGGGATTTCCTCCCACGCTGATTTGATAAGAACTAAGCGACCCACCCTAGATAACCATCGATGATGTTAGATATTTACTCTTTTTTTAACATTGGCTACTAGCCACATCTAGTTAACAAGTTTAGAGTTATTGGGTTTGAGCAAAAATCCCAAATATTTGAGGCCATCTTCAAACACTAAAATCCTATGTGGAAATCTCTCCTTTGCATAATCTAATTCATACTTTGTACACCCCATAGCAGAAAAAGTTGATTTCTCTTGATTTCTCTCCATCCTTGTAGCCTTACAAAATAAATTAAAATGACATTGAAAGTGGTTGAATGACTTACGGTCCCATTTAGGCAAGTGAAGACATCATCCACAAAAAGTAAATGAGACAAAATGATATTTTCTACTATTTTAACACATTTGATTCTCCCATGATTCTTTTCTCCAAATATCAATATTCTCATTCATTCCATGATTAGAAGGAAAGTAACGGTGATAAGGGGAAACCTTGCTTGAGCCCATACACTGGATGAAGAAAAATTGATGTTGATCCATTGATGAGAATGTTGTATTAAATACAGGAAATACAACACATTATCCATTTAATGAAATCATGAGGTAATATTAGATGAGTTAATAGCATCCTCATGTAAATCTAGTTGGTTCGGTCATATACTTTAGATAGATCAATTTTAGAAATAATACCCTTCACAATCTTAATTTTCAAAGGATGTAAACCTTCCTGTGCAGTGCCTATAGGTTCATGAATTTGGCGATTGTCTAAAAAACTGAATTTCTCCTATGATATATCATGTCATAAAATAGGCTTCATGTAGTTTGGAATGATGTTCACAATGATCTTACAGATGCAATTACAAATAGAAGTATGCATGAAATCATTAAAGTTGTTGGGCTTATCCGATTTGGGAATTAAGGCTATGAACATAGCGTTGAATGCATCATAAATTTTTCCATTCTTTTGACAATATTCTATGTCCTTGAGAAGATCTTGACTTATCAAATCAAAGAAGGCCAAATAAAATTCCATATTCCATTCATCTGGGCCTAGAATTGTGTCTTTTTTAAACCATTTAGTCATTGCTTCTAGTTCCCCCAAGGTCACTGACTTGTCCAGATCTTCAGTTGCTTCCTCATTTACAAATCGAGGAAAAACACTAGCTACTTTTATAGTCTCTTCCAGAGATGCCTCTTGGGGTGCTTTGAATAAATGCCCAAAGTGGTTAATACCCAGATTTGCTAGAAAGTTGAAATATTGTACTGATGGGCACTCCTCATCCTCCAAAGACCGTATAGTATTGATAGCCTTCCAATCTTTGGAATATTGTTGATTTTTTTTGTATTTTCCCCACCGACTTGTAGCCATATAGCTCTGCTCTTAAGACTCCAAATTTCTTCCCTTTCTTTTAATATATTGAGTCTCTCAGATTCCAGGTGAACAACATGGGATTTTTCTTCAGTAAAAACAAATCGTCCTTTATCTCAATCTTCTAATGTGACTAATTGAGATTCAAAGTTCCTGATAGATTCATCATCCTTCTTTTTCTTTCCCTTTTCCAATTCTATCATCCTCTTCTTTAGTAGGAGAAGATTCGCAGAAAAATATTTATGCATAGACCTACCTTCAATCAATGATTTATCCTTCCATGTCTCTTTAACAATAAAATAATAGTCCTCATCCCTTAACCATGCTGAAATGAATTTTAAGGGAGACCTTGGTTTTGGAGATATACCTATTATTTCTAAATAGATAGTGGAATGATTCGATATTCCTCATGATCCCACCCATTACCTAATCAATTCAAATACATCCCTCAGAGCTTCCTTAATGCGGAAATGATCAATCTACCTAGCTAACATGGCTTCCTTAGTTCTTATATTTGTCCAATTTGGTTGAAGATGAGCCATAGGTATGCCAATCAGTTTATTGTTCTCCATAATCTATTGGAAATAATCGGATAGGGAATCTACATGAGCATGCCTTCCCCATGATTCTACATGTCCCATAGAAAAGTTTAAACCCCCCCGAGTACTATGTTGTCCTCATGCATAGATGAACACCTGATAACTGTGTCTTAGAATTCCACCTGATTGTGAGAGGGATCATATATATTTACAAGTCTGAATTCCATTCCTAATTATTCAGAAACAATATCTGCCATTAAGACTCCTTCCCTCCCTCAAATATTTATTAACTTCATGGATCTACAATCTATAGCTATAGCAATGCCACCAGATCTGCCTTGAACATCGAAGGCGTGGAAGGTCCGTCCGGGTCTAATGGCTTCTAGAAGCGCAATAATATGGGCATTGCCCCAAAGTGTCTCTTGTATAAAAATCAAATCTACCTTCTCTAATTCGAAAAGTCTCCTAAGGGCTAGTTTTTTGGTAGGGCTAGCTGACCCTCTCCAGTTAAAGGATATCCACCTCATTGGGAAATTGGTTGAGGGTTTCCTCTTGTTCCAATACCCCCATTAAGTGATAATTGTCTTCCTTCTACAACATTCATATTGGCCTTATGGATAGTTTACGATATATAGGACTTCCTACCTCGAGAGGATTTAGGAATCTTCAAAGGGGATTGATATGGAATTTATCTAGGACAAAGAATGAAAGGTATTACAAACTCATGTGCATGGACGTGCCTATGTTACTTATGTGACAGATCGATAAGATTGCTAGAACACATAGACATTGAGGTAATCAGAGAAAACATAACAGTCAAACATGTAAACAACACAGGTTTAATAAGGAGTTCACCCAATCCTTGGGTTACGTCTCCTGGTCCACCCTTTCAGTGGTAGCCTCTCTATTATGTTTTCAAGCAGAGTTTTTACAACGGTGAGCTTGATTCGAGACTCACTAAATAGAATGAAGTCAGTAGGAATGGAGTGCACAGAATCTCCTTACTGAAACTCAACCTCTAAGGGTCACAATAGTATGACAGGCCTATGTCGAGGAGTTTGCTTGAACCTCTCAAGCCTTCAATGGAGTACATAGACTCTCTGACTCTCTCTGGCTCTATCTGGCTCGATGTTGCTTTCAGGTCAGCTCACCTTCTACTCTCTATTCTCTGCTATCAGAGTTTTGTTTCTCTATATGTACCCATTCTTTACTTCTGTCAGTTCATGGCTTTAAAGCCAGTTTGTTATTTGACTGCTCATTTCCACTTCCTAGCCTTTTGGTTTCCTTTCCTCTATCTATTTGAATTCCTCTTCTCTATGTCATTATCACTGGGTAACACCTCGTAGGGAGGTGGCCACCTGTTTCCTAATAAACTGGGTGTAAGATTCCTGAATCATATTTGAGTTTCTGTTAAATCTGTTTGCTTCAAGATCGCCAGCGAACATGAATCATTTGCCAACTCGTTATCCACGTCAGACTTCAAATCCCCTGTCATATTGCTTTTTGACCTGCCAAATCTAGTCAGTCATTGGGACATATCTCTGCCATCAATTTGGGCCTCCCAGATCCTATGGTCGTCCCTCATATTGGACGGACAAGTCGCACAGTGTTTACCCGTTCGATGCAGGTAGTTTTCTCTTTTTTTCACTGGACACGTGTTGCTCGATGTGTGGCATTAGGTGGGACTCAATCAAAACTGCTTACCACCTCAAAGCCTTCTGATATCCTGTCGGTTTCGGCGAATCCCACTCTATAGAACCAAAATAGTTACTTTTCTAAATTTTATAGCATTTTCGGGTCTGGGTGCTTCAAGGCTTTCCTTCACTGAGGGGGACGCCCTGCAATACATGATTAGTGCTAATCGTGTATCAGAATCCACCTCTCTTTCCTCATTTGGTCTTAGATTTTGCTAGTTTTGTGCCATTTCACTTTACCATGGGCCAACGGTCTACGAGCTCAACCGAGGGTCCTCGTTGCTCTACTCTGGCCACAACTACAATTGTTATGAGGATTCCTTCTGATAGGTTTGACTTTTCTAAGACTTGAATCTTTTAGCATAATTTGAAAGAGTCATGAAAACTTAGAGATTTTTTAGGATCCAATTTGGATCACGGCCTTCCCACTGAAAAAGCTTTTGGACCACCAAACGTTGGTTTTCTTTTAAGCATCAATCAATTGAGGGTATTGCTTCCTCACTTGCTCAATTTCTATCCATTTCACACTTCTTGGCTTTGAAACTTTGAGTATGATCCTAAGGTACTCAACGTCCCCTCTACATATAGTTCTTACCTTCCTGTCCAAAACTATATCTTCCTGCAACTCATTAAGATATTCAAGTAACAGATCATCAATAGAAGGCAATTGACTCTACTGTTTGGTATCTTCAATTAATGAAGGTTCAAATAGTCTCAAGCTTTTTGCATTAACAACTAAGTAGTTGTGCATGTATGTTGGAAGATCAAGGTGAAAAGCGTTCTCACCAATTTTCTCAAGTATCTTGAAAGGTCCATACCTTATTGGCTTCAGTTTCTTTCCTTCACCTTCCATTCTATCTTTGCTGATATACAACCAGACTTGATCACCAATTTGGAAACTATGCTTGTCATGCCTTGCCTTGTACTTCGCTTGGCTCTTTTCCAGTTGTTCTTGTGCTGCTTGGTGAATCTCTTGGATTTGTTTAATGAACTTGGTTGCCTTGTCCACATCACTATGTCCATCAACTGCTGTGTCTTTACCAAAGACAAAATTCAAGGGAGACCTTGGTGTGAAACCAAAATAGGTCTCGAAAGGAGATCTTTGTGTATAAGAATGTTTAGCTCGGTTGTAAGCTTGTTGCACATACCACAAATGTTCATCCCAAAGTTTAGGATGCTTGTTGCAATAGCCTCTGAGCAACTGGATCACCATCCTGTTGACCACTTTTGTTTGGCCATCTCTTTGCAAATGAAAAGTTGTGGTTTTCTTAAGCCTGGTGTCCATCAATTCCCACAAGCTTGACCAAAATTTCCCAACAAATCGGGTATTTCAATCAGATATTATGGAAGTGGGTAATCCAAAATGAACCCATACATGCTGAAAGAATAACTTTGCAGTTTGTTTAGCTGTAATCTATTTGTTACAAGGTATTAAAATACACATTTTGTTGAACCTATCCACAACAACATATAAATAGTCATGACCTCTCCTAGATTTAGGAAGTCCTCCAACAAAGTCCATGGAAACACTTTCCCAAGGATGAGAAGGAACTGGTAGTGGAGTGTACAAGCCTAGTTTTCTATTGTTGGGCTTGTGTTTAGCACACATGGTAGACCCTCTTACATATCTAGAAACTGTCTCATTCTTTTTTGGCCAATAACAAAATCTTTGCAGTTGTGCAACCATTTTACTTACACCAAAGTGGCCTGATATTAGAGAAGTGTGTGCTTCTCGAATTATCTTTACTCTTTCAGTTTGTGGAATGCTTAGCTTCCCACAATGATACAAGAGTTGGTCCTTAACATGATAATCCAATTCTTCTACTCGTTTTCCTTGAATTAAAGTTGCATATACATCTTTAAAATCTATATCTTGAGCATATTGTTCAATGTAGCTCTCATGCAATACTGAATTAAGCTTAAGTATAGTAGATTCATTTATAATTGGTCTAGATAAGATATAGGCAACTTTATTGTGTATGCCCTTTTTATATCTGATGACTAAATGAAACTGTTGTAGAAATCCCATCCATCTATAGTGTCTTGATTGTTGCAACTTAGTTTGGGAGTGTAGATATTGAAGTGGTTGATGATAAGTATGTATAACTATCTCTTTGCCCATTAAGTAATGTTTCCACTTTTTCACACTTTGTACTAATGCATACAATTCTTTATCATATGTGGATAGTTAACTATTGTAGAATTAAATGTCTCAGAATGATAACATATGGGTTTATCGTGTTGCATCAACATTGCTCCCATGGCATAGTCACTGGCATCTGTTTCAATCTCAAATGGTCTTTGAAGATCAGGCAGTGCTCGTACTAGTGTTGTACTAATCTTTTCTTTCAAGGTGTCGATGACTTGCTACTATTTGCCTCCCCACTAAAACTCCTTGTTCAATCATGTTAAAGCATGTAAGGGAGCTGCAATTAAGAAAAAGTTAGAAATAAACTTTCTCCAATATTGTGCTGCTCCTAAGAAGCTTCTAACCTTTGTAGCAGATTTGGGTTTAGGCCAGTTTACAATGACTACAACCTTAGTGGGATCTAACTTCAATTCACCACCCCCTACTATATGTCCCAAATAATTCAAAGATGTTCTACCAAATTCACATTTTGAGAGTTTAACATAAATTTTTTCTCTCTTCAGAACATCTAGTGTTTTCTTAACATGCTTTAAATGTTCTTCCCACATTTTGCTAAATATAAGAATGTCATCCAGATATACAATAGCAAAATCATCAAGAAAATGTTTGAGTACACCATTCATTACTCTCATGAAAGTAGCAGAAGCATTAGTTAATCTGAAAGGCATAACCAACCACTCATGCAATCCCTGCTTTGTTTTGAAAGCAGTCTTCCATGCATCTTACTCTACAACTCTGACCTGATGATAGCCACTATGCAAGTCTAACTTGGAAAAATAAACAGCTTCGTTCAACTGATCTAATAGATCATATAAGCGAGGAAGGGGATAACGATTTTTTATCGTTATCTTATTCAGTGCTTGGTAATCAATGCACATTCTCCATGAGACATCTTTCTTTTTCACCAAAACAATTGGAGACCCACATGGTGATGTGCTAGCTCCGACGAACCCCTTCTTGAGCAGCTCCTGTACCTGCTTCTTGATATCTACATTCTCTAAAGCTAACAACCTGCACATTTCGATGTTAGGAAGATATGGACATGAGTGGGGAGATATGGACTTGCTTAATCTTCTTGCATGAGTGGGAAGATATGGACATGTTTATGTGATGTATGACACAACTGAGGGACTGAGATGAGGTCAGTGACAAATTGCTATGTAAGAAGTGCCCCCCTAAAGCATGAAGCTCGAGAGAGTGGGAGGGGTGAAATGCTTTACGAAACCATGACCGAACTGGAACACCACCTTGAAGAACCTATAGGTGCAAGTACAAGTGATATTTGTGATAGTGAAATACATGTAGTCTGGGCATAGGTGCAGCCATGCAAAAGACATCAAATTTGGTCTATGGTATGGACGCAACCACCCAATTGGTAAGACCGTATATAATGACAAAGGTATGGTTGCAGCCATCCATGAAGATTCAGGTATGGTCGTAGCCATCCAATCAAAGAGTCATGTATGTAATCATGAACCAACCCATGTAGCCTGAACATATGTAATCTTAGTTTGGGGTCTTGAAACCCTAGCCAATCATAGTATAATTTCTAGCATGCAAACAAATGTGCTGAAGTTGAACATGATAGAAAGTCCCTTGATTACCGGTCAATGACGGAAACCATTAACAAGTGCGAGAGAGACCACCAGTAATGTAAATGGTTCTCAAGGTACTACCAGTACAATCCACTAAGTGTGAAAAAAGTGCTGAAGCTGAACATTCGTGGAATCACCCAATTGAAGACCAATGATGAAAGTCAGTTGTCAGGTGTGAAGAACTTGCCATTGAGGCATGCAAGCTCCAAGGTACTAAAAGGGATCTCTAGATCAACTTCGTGGACAATGAGCTGATGTCGACAGGATGCGATCTGTTGCAAGAGGGCAATAATGTTTCCCCCATCAACGAGATACTTGAGAAAATTGGTGAGAATGCTTTTCACCTTTATCTACCAGCTTACATGCACATCTACTCAGTTGTTAATGCAGACAGCTTGAGACTATTTGAACCTTCATTAATTGAAGATCTCAAAGAGGAGAGTCAATTGCCTTCTATTGATGATCTATTACCTAAATATCTTAATGAGTTGGAGGAAGATACTGTTCTAGACAAGAAGGTAAGAACTACATGCAGAGGGGATGTTGAGTACCTTAGGATCAGACTCAAAGGTTCATAGCCAAGCAATGCGAAATGGATAGAAATTGAGCAAGTGAGGAAGCAATACCCTCACTTGATTGATGCTTAAAAGAAAACCAACTTTTGGTGGTCCAAAATATTTTTTTAGTGGGAAGGTCATGATTCAAATTGGATCCTAAAAACTCTCTAAGTTTTCATGAGTGTTTCAAATTATTCTAAAAGATTCAAGTCTTAGAAAATTTGAAGCTATCAGAAGGAATCCTCATAACAATTGCAGTTGTGGCCAGAGCAGAGAAACAAGGACCCTCAATCGAGCGCGCAGACCGTTGGCCCATGGTAAAGTGCAAAGGCACAAAACTGGCAAAACTGGAGGCTAGATCAAGAAAAAGAGCTGGCTTTTGATACATGATTAGCACTAATCGTGTATCACAGGGTGGCCCCCTCAGTGAAGGAAAGCCCTGAAGCGTCGGGACCTGAAAACGCTGTAAAATTAGGAAAAGTAACTGTTTTTGTTTCGTAGAGCAGGATTCCATGAAACTAGCAAGATATCGGAAGGCTTCGAGGCGATAAGAAGCTTTGACTGAGTCCCACCCAATGCCACACATCGAGCAACACGCGTTCGGTAGAAGAGAGAGAAAATTGCCCACATCGAATGCGTAAACACCATGTGACTTGTCCGCCCGATATGAAGGACGACCGTAGGATCTAGGGGGCGCAGATCTACAACGGAGATACATCCTGATGAATGACTAGATTTGATAGGTCAAAAAGCAAGATGACAGGGGATTTGAATTCTGACGTGGATGACGAGTTGGCAAACGATTCGTGTTCGTGAGAGATCTTGAAGTAAACAGATTTAATGGCAATTCAAATATGATTCAGGGAATGTTACACCCAGTTCATTAGAAAATAGGTGGCCACCTCCCTGCGAGGCATTACCCAGTGATAATGATGCAGAGCAGAGGAATTCGAACGGATAGAGGAAAGGAATCTAGAAGGTTGGGAAGCAGAAACGAGGAGTTAAACAACAAACTAGGTTTAAAGCCATGAACTGACAAAAGTAGAGAATGGGCAGATACAGAGACACAGAAAGCTGATAGCAGAGAACAAAGAGTAGAAGCTGAGCTAACCTGAAGGAAGCATCGATCCAGATAGAGCTAGAGAGAGTTAGGGAATCTGTGTACTCCACTGAAGGCTTGAGAGGTTCAAGCAAATTCCTCGGCATAGACTTGTCATACTAACGGGACCCTCAGAGGTCGAGTTTCAGTAAGGAGAGTCTATGCACTCCATTCCTACTGACTTAATTCTATTTAGTGAGTCTTGAATCGAGCTCACTATTGTAAAAACTCTGCTTGAAAACATAATAGAGAGGCCACCACTGAATGGTTGGACCAAGAGACGTAGCCCAGGAGCATTGGGTGAACTCCTTATTAAAATTTTGTTGTTTACATGTTTTACTTTTATGTTTTCTCTGATTGCCTCAGTGTCTATGTATTCTAGCAATCTTATCGATCTGTTGCATAAGTAGCATAGGCACATCCATGCACATGAGTCTGTAATACCTTTCATTCTTTGTCCTAGACAAATTCTAGATCAATCCCCTTTGAAGATTCCCAAATCTTCTCGAGGTAGGAAGTCCTATATATCGTAACATATCCATAAGGCCAATATGAATGTTGCAGAAGGAAGACAATTATCACTTAATGAGGTTATTGGAGCCAGAGGAAACCCTCAACTAGTTTCCTGATGAAGTGGATAAAATTTAACTGGAGAGGGTTAGCTAGCCCTACCGAAAACTATCCCTTAGGAGACTTTCAGAATTAGAGAAGGTATATGTGATTTTTATACAAGAGACACTTAGGGATAGTTCCCATATTATTGTGCTTCTGGAAGCCATCAGACTGAGACATACCTTCCATGCCTTTGATGTTCAAGGAAGATATAATGGCATTGCTATAGCTATAGATTGTAGATACATGAAGTTAATAAATATTTGATGGAGGGAAGGAGTCTTAATGGTGGATATTGTTTCTGAATAATTAGGAATGGAATTCAGACTTGTATATATATATGGTCTCTCTCACAATCAGGTGGAATTCTGGGACATACTTATGAGGTGTTCATTTATACAGGAGGACAACATAATACTCGAGGGGGTTTAAATTTTTCTATGGGCCATGGAGAATCATGTGGAAGGCATGCTCATGTAGATTCATTATCCGATTATTTCCAATAGATTATGGAGAACAATAAATTGATTAACATACCTATGGCTCATCTTCGGCTGACCTGGAGAAATATAAGAACTAGGGAAGCCATGTTAGCTAGGTAGATTGATCATTCCCTCATCAAGGAAGCTCTAATGGGTATATTTGAATTGATTAGGTAATGGGTGGGATTGGGAGGAATATCGAATCATTCCACTATCTATTTAGAAATAACATGTATATCTCCAAAACCAAGTGCTCCCTTAAAATTCATTTCAACATGGTTAAGGGATGAGGACTATCATTTTATTGTTAAAGAGACATGGAAGGAGAGATCATTAATTGAAGGTAGGTCTATGGATTAAATTTTTTTCTAGGAATCTTCTCCTAGTAAAGAAGAGGATGATAGAATTGGAAAAGGGAAAGAAAATGAAGGATGATGAATCTCTCAGGAACATTGAATCTCAATTAGCCACATTAGAAGAGCCAGATAATGGAGGATTTGTTTCTACTAAAGAAAAATCCCATGTTGTTCACCTGGAATCTGAGAGACTCAATATATTAAAAGAAAGGGAAGAAAATTGGAGGCTTAAGAGTAGAGCTATATGGCTACAAGTGGGTAATGAAAATACAAAAAAAAATCAACAATATTCCAAAGATTGAAAGGCTATCAATACTATATGGTCTTTGGAGGATGAGGAGTGCTCATCAGTATAATATTTCAACATGCTAGAAAATATGGGTATTAACCACTTTGGGAATTTATTCAAAGTACCCCAAGAGGCATCTCTGGAAGAGACTATAAAAGTAGCTAATGTTTTTCCTCGATTTGTAAATAAGGAAGCAACTGAAGATCTAGACAATCCAGTGACCTTGGGTGAACTAGGGGCAGTGATTAAATGGTTTTAAAAAGACATGAGTCCAGGCCCAGATGGATGGCCTATGGAATTTTATTCAACCTTGTTTGATTTGATAAGTCAAGATCTTCTCAGGGTCATAGAAGATTTTCAGGATATACTCTAAAAGAGAGATATCCCTTTATCTATGTTAATCACGATCCTCTCAACTTTATCTAGTGGTGGCACTCGCTATGGAAATTAAAAAGCCTGCCAAAATATAAGATTTTGATGTCATGTTTATTGTTTAATAAAGCACCCATAGAAGATAATCTTGAACGTCAAACCCTTCAATGACCTTCCTAGTGTGTATTATGTAGGAATAACGTAGAATCTATAAATCATTTATATTTTTGAATTCCCCACAATAACTGAAATATCAAATTAGTTATATCAATCGATGGCTATCAATACAAGGTGGTTGGGAGATACATTTTGAAATGCCTAAGAATCCTAGTGGAACTAAGCATACCCTACAAACTTCGTAACCTTCCCCTATTGGTTTGTTGGAGTATCTGGATAGGAAGGCACAAAATCATCATTCAAGAAAATGCCCCTAACTAGCATCTCTCTTGTTCACACATTACTTCTTTGTACAATATCATTCTACAAGAATAACCGAAAAAATAACACAGGAATATATCTGTAAAAACCATTAACAAAATTGTTCTCTTGGCTTATTTCGATGGATTGACTCAACAACTTAGTTGTGGTAGTGGAGAAATTTTATATTTTAGTGACAATCATTATTATAAGACGAAGATGGGTTTAGGGAGAGGCTCAAATAACTATTCATAACTTAAGAACATCAGACATCTTATTTTTTCCCTCGAGAAAGGATGCCGACAACAATAGATCTTTGGTGACTCCAAACATGCCATGAATTGGTTCAATCAACAATTTCAATGTCACGTGCACACACTCAGGAATTGATTGGATGAAATTATTACTTTAAAATCAAGGTTTGACTATATATCATGTTGTCATATACATAGGGAGAGGAATCGGGTTTCTGATAACCTTTCCAGGGAAGCAACGCAACCACCTATTGGTTGTTAGATGATCCAGGAGCATAATTGGCATGACTTTTATCACTATTTCCATAGGCCATTCATAGATCATCATGCACAAGGGGCAACAACTACCTGACTCGACACATACCATAGATGGAACTCCATATTTTGTCATTTTGTCTTTTTTTGCAGGTTCATATACCTATGATTTTGTATATATATCATGTTTCATCATATTAGTTACAGTCATGTAACAATCGCTTCATAGACTTTACATAGTGTGTGGCAATGCCACCAGTTTTGACATATGATCCTTTAAATGCATGACCTACAACATGTAATTTTCAATATTTTATATAATGAAAGTTATGAATTTTCCTTTGCGAAAAAAAATATTGACAAAAATATTGAGCATAATAAATCACAGTAAACCTAGATGAAAACCAAGAAGCTCATTCCTTGGCAATCACAAAAATAATCACTTCTTGAAGAAATAATCAAGAAAAATGCACGATTAATTTGATTAGTTCTTCCTTGGTATATATTGGAGACCATGTTTGGTAAAGAATATGAAGAAAAATTTCTCCTAAGTCTGAAGGGCCAAGAAAATGAATCTTAGTTAGAAAAATAGAAAATTATCATGTATAAAATGATACTTCAAATGGAAGAATTAGAGTGACCCAACACCACCGGTTTTGAGTCTTGCAACAAAAAGTTATTTTTGATAGGGAATTATTACTTGAGTGCATAGAGTACAAATAGTTCTTTCATGTATATGAAATAGAAACACAAAACTAGCATACCAGAATCAAAAATTTTCTTCTCTCTAGTTAAGTTATATAGTTAGTGTTCGCAAGGATTTTACAGACTACATGCATAACTTCAGACTGCATGCAATATAAACCAAAGTTTTATGAAATTTCATGTGATGCATAACAAATACAGAAAAAAAAAAGTGAATAAATCCTTCTTTTAAGAGTCCTCCACTAAATCTTCAAGATAATGGTGATATATGAACAATGTATCCTTGACTAAGCTCCCTCACTTCGTTGATAGTTTCTCCCAAATGGGATCCCCGGCTCTATAATAATTAACCCCTAAAATGAATTAGTGTGAATTATGGCTAGCTCATGCTAGCGTGGGAGATGATCCCTTACCAATACATAATCCCCAACATCCCAAACTAATGCCTCACGTTCTGGTTTGTCTTCTCTGCACAACCTGAAGAAAAGTATATAAGAGGAAACCCCCTTAGTCTATATGTGAGGAAAAGTGGTTAACAGGTAGGCAGACATATTTCAATCCTTAGTCTATATGAGAGGCAAAGTTGTTAACATGTGGTCCAACATATTTCCATCCTTAATCTATAAAACAATGTTATTGGCCATTGTAATAATAAAGAAAAATAGAACATGTTTTAGCTTATGAAGGGGATGCGAGTGAGAGGATGATGGCAGTGTGAGTAGGTAGGGTCTCTACCAATCCACCCTGGACACTCTGCAAGAATTCGAATGAACAAAGGACTGTAGAATCAACTGACAATGGACTAGCTAACAAAAGGCATGAGTGGAATGGCAGGAGGGGGGAGAGATCCCCTCCTATCGAAATATTGCAATAGGAAAATTTAGTGAGCATGGAGTAGCCGAAAGCAATGGAGGAAGGGGAAAAGGGATACCAATATTGGGAGCTAAATGTAAAGCAAGCTTGGGAGGTAAATTCTTTTCGAGGACTGTTAAAAAACCAAGATTGGCTATCCCAAAAGCCAATCTAGAGGAATATCGAAAATACATGAAGGAACATGCCCTTATCTGCAAATTCATTGGGGATTGGCCAACTGAGAAGCAACTGATCAAATGGATCCAACAGCGGTGGTAGTCAAAAGGGAACATTGATCTCAAGCTTGGGACAAAAGGGTTTTTCATAGTGATCTTCTCTAACGTTGAAGACAAAGAGAGGCTTTTTGAAGATGGGCCCTATTTCTTTAACAACGAAAGTCTTTTCATTAGACATTGGGAGGAACGTTACAACCCAGATTAGGAAATGCTCTTGGTAGCCCCAATCTGGGTTCCTCTCTTTGGCCTACCAATGGACTTCTAGGATCCAGAAATCCTGGACGGAATTCGTAACTCTATTGGAACCTTCGTCAAATTTTTAGACTCTACGCGAAATGGTAGATTTACTTCTTATGCTTAGATTTTTGTATACATGAATATCACTAAGCCACTTCTAGACTATATAGAACTAGATTACCATAATGAGATATGGCAACAACGCCTAGACTATGAACATATTCCTTTGAAATGTCGCTGACACCATGAATATGGACATTTGTATCAGGCTTGCCCACTAAACCAGAAGGAGAACCCCTCTACGGAGAAAAGGGTAGAGGAAACAATGGAAAAGGAAGATGGGAAAGGATTTCAGGAGGTGCACAAGAGAAAATGGAACCAAAGATAGATAGGGAACCAGATAGAATGTTAAAATGAGAAAGATCAATGAGTCATTAATCAGTTCGTTGTTCTTCAGGAAGATGAAACAGGGGAGCCGACCCATGATAGCACCATGGAAATGGAGATCCTGAAAGAAAAGGAACTAGAGGGAACTAATATGAATAATAAGGAGGAAGGAGTGGTCCAAGGAAAGGAGGCTACTATACAAATTATTGAGAAAAACCCAATGGAGATTGATAACCTAAAAGACAACCTAAGCGCTGAAGAAAAAGTGATGAAACATTTTCTATAGGAATGGAGGCATCTCAATGAACGCTTCATCCTCGAAGATCAGAAGCAAATCTATAAGGAAATTTTCAAACAATATAAATACAAATAGGGTTGAGCTATCATAGCCTAGCCATACCATCTAGGGTTACATGTCAGTTAAGGACAAGATACAAAAACCTTAGGAAAAGGGGGAAAAAGTGGGGTAGGAGAATAATGAATGAATCCATCTAGATGGTTAGAGAGATACTAATAAATTATGGAAGAGTAGTTCCATTGTCAGAGGTCTTCCATCAACCTTTGAAATTGTTTAAATGATTATTACATCATGGAAAATTAGAGGCCTCAACAACAGAGGAAAAAAGAGATACCTCAAAGAGAGATTGAAGAAAGATAAGCCAAGTATCATGATAGTACATGAAACTAAAATTAGCGAAAGAAATTGAAATGGATTCTGGAAAACATTAAACCCCTGTACTAGGTCATGGCCTAGGAGGCAAGTGGCAATGCTGGGGGATTGGAGATTATATGAAATCCTGAAGAAGTTTGGTTTGAAGATTGGGTCAGCCTTCCAAGAATACTGTCAAGTAAATTCTGAAACATTGGATCCACAGAATGGGTGCTCCTTTCATGATTTTACTAGCCTCATATCTCATGAGATAGAGGATATTTCCTACAAAATATTGCAAACATGTTAAATCTATACCTAGAAGCCTTTGGATAGTCAGAGGGGATTTTAATATGATCACAACCCTAGTGGAGAAGAAGGGAGGAATGCAAAGAGTGGATGTGGACATGGAAGCCTTTGGCAAAACCATATCCGATCTACACCTCGCTGACATGCCAGCAATTAATGGTGTTCATACCTAGAACAATAGAAGGGGAGGGATACATCAATCCCACTTAGTGCTAAGTGGACTATTCAAAAATCATGATAAACTAGTCTGTTATGACTACCTCTCATTGAAATGGTCATAGATGAATGACTTACTTAATGCAGTTGAATCCAAAAAAATGATATCTAACTAATCACATTGCTCTGCCACGTCTCCCTGAAGGAAGCCCGTCGAATAAAAGAGATTCTTAACACTTTTATGGAGGCTTAACGAACAAGGATAAACAATGAAAAATCTTCTATATTCTTCTCTAATACCCAAGGGAACGTCAAGACCCATCTCACTAGGATCCTAGGATTTAGCACTGAAAATATCCCTTCTAAATACCTAGGTATTTCCCTATCAGATAACCCTCTAAAATTATCCTGCCTGCAACAAATCCTCCAAAAATTGCAAGGAAATCTAAGTTGTTGGGCCTTCAGATTCCTCAACTTAGTTGGCAATATGGTCCTTCTTAAAGTTGTGCTGTAATCGATAACCAATAACCAACCTTTAGTCATGGCAGCCCCCAAAGGGGCGTGCTCCCAAATGATTGATATATTCAATAAATTCTTGTGGCGAGGGGCTCAATGGATCAGAAAATGGGCACTGATATCCTGGCAAGGCTTAACAAAAAAGAAAATAGATGGCGGTCTAGGCCTGAGAGACCCATATATCTTGAATCAAACAATTGGAGCAAAACTTTGGTGGAGTTGTATTGCAGGTGGAAGGGACCTTTGGAGACAAATATGGACAAGAAAATACAATATGATCGAGAGAACTAAGGATATATTGAGATATCGAGACCCTCCAAAAGGATTGATAGTGTGGAACTTGGAAGCCCATGAATAGACATCTCATAAACCAACATGCCTTTTGGGAGATCTGTAATGGCAGAACAACAAAATTTTGGATGGAGCCTTGCCAACAAAGGGAACGAATGATTGATAAGCAAGAACTCAAGGACATATATCAATATACTAATGACAGGAATATACACTTGTTGGAGCAATTTTGGAGAGAGGAGCAAGGAATGGGAAGCTGGAGGAGATGGAAGAAGAAGGAAGACTAATACCATGCCATTGAGACTGACTAATGGACAACACTAAGCAAAGACATAGTATTGAGACAATTAAGGATTAGAAATGACCCTGGCATTCTAAGATGACGGCATACCACAAAATGAACCTTCACCATAAAAGAGGCATATGACGTTGAAGGAAGACAAGGTCAACATGGGCAAGGCATCATATGGAAAAGAATATATGGAAGCGGGGATGGTGGCCTAAGGTCACCCATTTCTTTTGATTGGTCTGTAGAGGACAGATTTTAACCTGGGATCAATTGCAGAAAAGGGGATTCTAGGGTCCTTCATTTTGCTACCTCTGTTACTAGTGCAGGTAAGATATGGAACACATGATCAATACATGCTCATTCGCCGAACATAAGTGGAGGTAAATGCATGGATTTTCTGAAAGAATGGACTGAGATCAACATAGTCTTAAAGAAAAATACTCCTCTAGAGGAGCCATATATTTTCAAGCCCAATATCAAATCAAGCATGGGGCCTCGCCTTATGATTTAATCTATGGGCTATATGGAAAGAGTGAAACCACAGAGTTTTTAAGAATAAACCCACCACTTAGGAGAAGGTGTGGGAAGGAATAGTCCAGAACATTAGGGAAAAAATTGTAGCTGAGCAATGGCACCAAGAAGATTGGAAAGTGCCCCCACAAGAAGCTCGAATTCTTTAGAAACTAAACCTATCACCAGAAATGATAGCTTCTTTAGCTTGGAAAAAAAACTGGGTAGGCGCAATACCCCATGCTCACATCACTCCTCCTAGAAAAGGATTCATGAAGCTTAATTTCGATGGCGTGTCTAAAGGGAACCCGGGAGTGACAAGCCTAGGTGGCCTCTTTTGGGAACTCCAAGCCAATACTCAGTTAATTTATGCTGACTCATATGGGATAACCAACAACAATGAGGCGAAGTTTGCAGTAGCAAGATAGGGACTTCTAATAATTGTCAAAATGGGGTATCAAAACTTAGTGGTGGAAGGAGATTCAAGCCCCGTCATAAACATGTTGGAAAAACTAAACAATCGCACCGAATGGGACAAGCTCAGCCAAAGCTAGAGGACAATGTGACTCATCCAAGAGATAGCAGAAGTAATTCAAAAGTTTTATTACATTCTAGTTAGGCATGTTTGAAGAGAGGGGAATAAAGAGGCATATTTTATTGCCAACTGGGGATGAAATCACCAAAATGATTCGCTGGAAAAACTAAGTCCAATCCAACCTTGGGATGAGACATTTAAAACCTTGGTGGAAATACTCAATTAGGATGACAGGAAAAGCCACGATAACATCCCAGAGAAACACAAGCCCTCAATTGGCATGTGGGCTAGTGGTTGGGACAACATGATTATAGTAATGATAGGTACCTCTGAGATATGTACTGCCACCTCCCACATGCTCAAGGTGATGGGTGCAGTGACCCTTGGCATGAGTGCATGCAAGGGTGGTGGGAAAGATGACAGGGTAGGAGGTGAGGTAAGGTGTAAAGGTAAGAATGGTAGGCATGAGAGAATAGTTAGATTTTTTTCTTTTTGAAGAAGGAGGTGTTGCAGAGGAACGGGAAGGTGACATCTCTTTCCACCCAAACCTTGGAGACAACCTGCAACTATATTCGGGTATGTATTTCGGCCTTGCTCCTCCATTACAATGACGTCCTATTTGGGGTTTTTCTAGCGGGAGAGTGGGGAAATAGGAAGATTACCTCAGGGGATGACAATTGTTGGTGGAAATGGGGTAGGGAATTGGTGGCAATTTCTTGGTTCTACATCTATATCCTGTGCCAGTTTGGTATTCCTTTTCGTCGCTGTTGTGATGACCTTCTACTTTCTAGTTTGGAGAACCTGGGTTTTATAAACCGAGTCTAGTGTGGGGTTGACTGTAGAAGGAAAATGGGTGGTGGCAATGAGATGGAAGATGGGGGAAAGGCGGAGCAGTCAAGAGGGAGCATAGGATGCATACCTTACAGTCGCAAACAAAGCAATAGTTGGGCTAACGGTAATTCACACTAGGACTATGGCAATGCCAGGGACTAAGAATGGAAAGTTGAATATGAGAAAGCAAGTGACAACGCTAAAAATTCTTGGGCAGAGGGGGACAAATAACTAATTTCTACTTGGAATTATGATGGGGTGAGGATGGGCTCACATGTTTGGCCTAGGGAAGGGGTGGCTTACCTGACTATGACTAGAAGGTGGTGGGTATGAAGGAGGGTAGTGACAGAGGGATGCTGGAGGCAAACCCACTTAGGGGACTGACCTCTAGACCATCCTAGCTCTAGGGCCAATAGTGTAAGGATGGAGGAGAACAATGGTGTGGCTCACTTTTTTTGCAATACAATACAGGAGATGAAACAAATTACATTAATATTTTTTATATTAACAAACTATTGTTGTCAACAAGTCTCAAGAAATTCTGATATGGCTTGGCTTGTGAGAGGACGTGGACAAGGAAGGCATGGACATGCCCCTAGGAAGGATAAAGATCCAAGTATGTCAGAGCTCCATAGGGGAACAAAGTCGGTAGAACACCTTATCATCAAATTTGTTGAGGCTTATCGAGAGGTTTCTAATGAAGGAATCTGAAAAGTATTAGAAGAGTGGGAAGAGGAAATAAAACAGGGCAACGAGCCAGAGGAGGGTATGGAAAATTTGAGGAACTTAGTACTAGACTAGGGCAACAACAGAGGAAGAATTACGCTATTCAAACAATACCATACCTCTAATAGTTGATGAAGAGCCTGTTGGGCAAGGCTATGGAACAAATCTCGGTAGGCATGCTAGTTACACTCCAAGGTATGTTGAGTTACAAGCAAGACTTGTACAAAACTCAATGCTATCTTCATCACCAAGACATCAGGTTGGACAGAATTGATCAACACGTTCTATGCATCCTAGAACTGACTAAGATGCCTAGATCAATAGCCAAGGACACGACACCTGTGGAATCAGCCTCGGAGGAGTAGAAGGGCTAGTCACAAATAAGTTCATATCTATATTACCTGTAATCGAAGTGTGCCGAATGGCAACAAGGTTTTGGGGACGACACTCCACCCAACCATAGGATCAATTGAGCAAGGATCTACAACAACCGACCACCCCCGAGCCCTCAATCAATGTACTACTACCAGTGACTCTTAAGTCTTTAGAACATCACTCTCCCAAGAGAATGCAAGATAGAAATTCATAAACATGGGATGCAGGAATGCCTCTCATCTCCCTCCCATCTATTAAATAGAACAATATTGAAAACGAAACCACATGCACACACTCCATGTGTCTACATGCAACTTTCTTTTGATTTTTTTTTTTGTTTTCTTATTTTTTTCCTTCTTTCTAATAGTTTCCTTGTTCTTATCTAGAGCTTTAGTATGGTTATTACTATTTTTATTTTTATTTATTTTCTTTGTATATATTTTTAATCTTATTTTAATTTAATTTATGATTTATTATTATTACTAGTGATTATTTATTATATATATTATTAATTACTATTTTGATTATTTATTATTATTATTATATTATTATTATTATTTCTATTATTTATTATTTATTGTTTAATTTACTTCATGTTGCTAACACCGTTTGCTGAACTAGTATAACCAGCAGGGACCAAAAGTCCCCAACAACCAGGAAATCTCAAGGAATCTCTGTCCTTTTTCCCACTTTCGGCACTAGGCATAAGCCTGACTTGGTCTGTATCCTAGCCCAAGGCTGGCCCCCAGGCTCGCACCTGACTCAGACCATATCTGCACCAAGGCAGGGATCCGGTCCGGTACTCAATGACCCCAGCCATCTCGCAAGGTTGGCCCACTCCCTCCACAACTACTAAGGCACACAGCCCCAGGCAATGAAATCCTTTACATCCCTTCCAGACTTCAGCATCCCAATCCAATAACAGGCACTTAGCCTAGGACATCAGGCACTCTGCCTCCTCAAGATGGTCCAATAGTTCTTCAAGAGCTATCCATCAAGAGCTATACACAAGAAAGAGGAACCACTGGCATATGTAGTGTTGATTGAGTTATGTCCCCAGCCCATATGGTATTACTTAATCTCCCTCATGCATATGGGCTCACACGAGATTATCAAATAAACTGGCCCTCACGGCCCAATGTGTAGTCCTATCGACCATTACAACTCAACATGCAACAATGCATCTGCTATACCATCATAGTCTCATAGAAAATAATCCACATCCCAAGTCTTTGATGTCATCATGAAAATATTCATCATTGTTAATAACAATCTATGTGCTCATGCATGTCATTTGTATGCAACTATTACATGCCTCACCATTTTAAATTATGATATGCACATATTGCATAATAGATATATCATGAATTTAAATAATAGTTGAACCATGTGCAAATAAACCTCATATTGTAGCATCATAAATCCTATGCAAATCATAACGATACAGTATCACTATAAGAACCATATGTGCATCATTACGTCATATTAGTCAAGTACCTGTGTTAACTAAGAAGCATTTCTAGATATTTTAATCAAGTAAATAAGGAAAATCTTGAAAAATAATAGCTTCATCTTCCTAGGTAGCTGAGCCTGGGCTATATTGGTCCCATTGGAGCTTGACTTGATCAAATTCATGGTTCCTGAGTTGACAAACCCAGCGGTCTAGTATATAGAATGGTTCGACCTGAAGGATTCCTTCCTCAGAAACCTGCAATTTTTCAGATTTCAAAACATGTAAATATTTTCTAAGCATAGAAACATGAAACACATTATGCATCCTTCTTATATGGAATGGCAGCTTGAGCTTGTAAGAAACTGGTCATTTCCTCTCTAGGATCGTGAATGGCCCAACAACTATAGGTGATAGCTTTGTTCCCTTACCCATCCTAAAGGGACTTTTAAAGGGTTTGATTCTAATAAAAACTTGGCTTCCTTCCTCAAAGTTTCTATCAGTTCTCTTTGCATCAGCATAACTTCTTTGGCGATGCCTGGCTTCTTTTAGTCTCTATTAATTGTGGCCATTTTTTCTTCCATTTCTTGGAGCATTTCAGGTCCCAACATGACTCGATCCTTTAATCGATCCCAACTTAATGGAGTATGACATGGTCTTCCATACAAGATTTCGAAGGGAGTTGCCTGTATTGAACTGTGGTAACTATTGTTGTATGCAAACTCCACTAAGGGAACATATTTTTCCCATTGGTTTTGTTGATCCATGACATACATTCTCAGCATGTCCTCCAACACTTGGTTTACTCTTTCTGTTTGACCAACTGCCTCTAGATGATATGTTGTACTGAAAATTAGTTGTGTTCCCATAGATTGTAATAGACTTTTCCAAAATCTAGAAGTAAAACGTGTGTCTCTATCAGATATTATCTTTCGTGGTACTCCATGAAGGCGAATTATTTCTTTTAGGAAAATTTGAGCGATAGCTGATGCGTCCAAGGTCATCTTGAATGGGATGAAGTGAGCACACTTGGTTAATTTATCAACCACAACCATAATACAGTCATGCCTTTGGATGTCATAGGTAAGCCTCCAACAAAATCCATCGAACCAACTTCCCACTTAGTTTCGGTATATCATGGGGTTGTAAAAGCCCTGCCGAGTGATGATGTTCAGCTTTAACCTATTGACATTCTAAACATCGGGCCACAAACATTGTTATATCCTTTTTCATTCCTGTCCAAAAAAATATTTGTTTTATGTCTGCATACATTTTCTGGACTCCTAGCTGTGCAGCATATGGAGCTTGATGGGATTCCTTCATTATTAAATTCCCAAGATCATCATCTTTTGGGGTGTAAACCCTACCCTTATATCATAGCAATCCATCATTTTCTAAGGTGTATTCCTCCCACTTGGTCACCATAGGTACCTCTTCTTGTAAGGAAAATTTTATTTACTCGTAATGTGGGTCCCCCACTAGATGATTTAGAATCTGGCTCATCAAGTCTATCTTTAATGATGATATTGAATGAATTCTAGGTCTCCTACTTAAAGCATCTGCAACTTTGTTCTCTTTTCCCTTAATATAGGATATCTTGAAATCATAATCACTAAATAGCTCACTCCAGCATCGTTGTCAAGAATTAATGTCCTTTTGTGTGAAGATATACTCAAGACTTTTATGATCTATTCTTAATTCAAATTGACGGCCCATTAGATAATGTCTCCACAAGTTCAATGCCATTACCACCACTGCTAATTTTAGAGCATGAGTTGCGTAATTGATTTCATGGTTCTTAAGTTTTCGAGAAGCATAAGTGATAACCCCTTCATCTTGCATCGAGATTGCACCTAATCCTTCTTCTGATGCATCCGTGCATACAAGAAAGTCCTTGTCCGTGTTGGATACTTTTAATATTGGAGCCATTGTTAGTCGATGTTTTAGCTCATTAAATGCTTTCTCACATTCACTTGTCCATTCAAACTTAATCCCTTTCCTTTGGAGGTGGGTGATGGGATTCGATATCTACGAGAACCTTACTATAAACCTTCTATAGTAGCCTGCCAATCCCATAAAGCTACATAATTCTTTGACATTCCAAGGAGAGGGACATGTCATTATAGTTTCAATCTTACAGTTGTCAACTGCAATGCCTTTGCCATTAATGGTATGGCCTAGATATTGAATTTCTATGTCAAAGAAGGAACATTTAGAATTTTTTCCATATAGCTTATGTTCTTTAAGGCATTGTAGTACCAACCTCAAGTGTTCTAGATGCTCTTCCTCATTACGAGAGTAAATGAGGATGTCATCCAAGAACCCTTGAACAAAGCAGTCCAGATATTTTCAGAAGATACTATTCATCAAGTTCATGAAGGCTGCTAGGGCATTAGTCAAACCAAATGACATAAAAATAAACTCATAGTGTCCATATGACGTTCTGAATGTCATCTTAGGTATGTCTTCCTCCTTGATTCTTAGTTGATGATAACCTGACCGTAAGTCTATCTTAAAGAATATTGAAGCTCCTTTTAGTTGGTCAAAGAGGTCATTGATTCGAGGCATGTGGTATCTATTCCGAAAGGTGGCCTTGTTTAGATCTTGGTAATCAATACATAACCTTAGATTTCCATCCTTCTTCTTTACAAAGATTACTAGTGCACCCCAAGGTGACACAATGGGTCATATAAAACCTTGGGTATGACTCTCCACATGTAACAGTACAAAGTAAAAATAAGTTAATTTCTTAATTAAAAACATAAGCAGACAAATAAGTTCATACCTATATTACCTGTAACTGAAGTGTGCCGAATGGCAACAAGGTTGTAGGCTCAATTGTGCAAGGATCTGCAACAACTAGCCACCCCAAGCCCTCAATCAACGTACTACTGCCAGTGACTCCAATGTCTTTAGAACATCATTCTCCCAAGAGAATGCAAGATAGAAATTCAGAACGATGGGATGCCGGAATGCCTCTCATCTCCCTCCCATCTATTAAATAGAACAATATTGAAAGGGAAACCACATGCACACACTCCATGTGTCTACATGCAAATTTCTTTTGATTTTTTTAGTTTTCTTGTTTTATTTCCTTCTTTTTGATAGTTTCCTTGTTTTATTTATTCTTATCTAGAGCTTTAGTATGGGTTATAACTATTTTTTATTTTATTATTTATATTAGTTCATTTATTATATTTTTAGTCTTATTATTATTTAACATTTATGATTATTATTTTTGTTATTATTAAGTTGATTTATTTATTATTAATTATTTCATATTATTAATATTATTTTTGTATTATTTAATATTTGTATTATTTATTATTTATTATTTAATTTACTTCATGTTGCCAACACCCTCTGCTGAACTAGTATAACTAGCAGGCATCGAAAGTCCCCGACACTGAGGAAATCTCAAGGAATCATTGTCCTTTTTCCCACTTTCGGCACCAGACATAAGCCTGACTCAGTCTGTATCCTAGTCCAAGGCTGGCCCCCAGGCTCGCTCCTGACTCAGACCTCATCTGCCCCAAGGCATGCATCTGGTCGAGTACTCAATGACCTTGATCATCTCACAAGGCTGGCCCACTCCCTCCACAACTACTAAGGCGCACAACCCTAGGCTACGAAGTCCTTTACATCCCTTCCACACTTTGGCATCCCAATCCAATAACAAGCACTTAGCCTAAAAAATCAGGCACTTGGCCTCCTCAAGGTGGTCCCATATCTCTTCAAGAGATATCCATCAAGAGCTATACAAAAGACAAAGGAACCACTGGCATATGTAGTGTTGATTGAGTTATGTCCCCAACCCCTATGGTATTACTTATTCTCCCTCACATGTATGGGCTCGCACGAGATCATCAAATAAACCGGCCCTCACGACCCAATGTGTAGTCCTCTGAATCATTACAGCTCGACATGCAACAATGCATTTGCTATACCATCATAGTATTGTAGAAGATAATCCACATGCCAAGTCTTTTATGTCATCATGAAAATATTCCTCATTGTTAATAACAAACTACGTGCTCATGCATGTCATTTGTATGCAACTATTACATGCTTAACCATTTTAAATTATGATATGTACATATTGCATCAGAGATATATCATGACTTTACATAATAGATGAACCATGTGTAAATAAACCTCATATTGTAGCATCCTAAACCCTATGCAAATCATAATGATACAGTATCACTATAAGAACCATATGTGCATCATTCTATTATATTAGTCAAGTACCTGTGTTAACTAAGAAGCATTTCCACACATTTTAATCAAGTAAATAAGGAAAGTCTTGAAAAATAATAGCTGCATCTTCCCAGGTAGCTGATCGTGGGCTATATTGGTCCCATTGGACCTTGACTTGCTCAAATTCACGGTTCCTGAGTTGACAAACCCAGTGGTATAGTATACATAATGGTTCGACCTGAAGGACTCCTTCCTTGGAAACCTGCAATTTTTCAAATTTCAAAACATGGGATGGGTCGGGTACATATTTTCTAAGCATAGAAACATGAAACACATGATGCATCCTTCATATATGGAATGGCAGCTCGAGCATATAAGCAACTGGTCCAATCCTCTCTAGGATTGTGAATGGCCCAACAAATCTAGGTGATAGCTTTGTTCCCTTACCCATCCTAAAGGGACTTTTAAAGGGTTTGATTCTAATAAAAACTTGGTTTCCTTCCTCAAAGTTTCTATCAATTCACTTTGCATCAGCATAACTTTTCTGGCGATCCCTGGCTTCTTTTAGTCTCAGTGTAATTGTGGCCATTTGTTCTTTCATTTCTTGGAGCATTTCAGGTCCCAGCATGGCTTGATCCTCTAATCGATCCCAACTTAATGGAGTACGACATGGTCTTCCGTACAATATTTCGAAGGGAGCTGCCTGTATTGAACTGTGGTAACTATTGTTGTATGCAAACTCCACTAAGGGAACATATTTCTCCCATTGGTTTTGTTGATCCATGACATACATTCTTAGCATGTCCTCGAACACTTGGTTTACTCTTTCTGTTTGACCATCTGTCTCTAGGTGATATGTTGTACTGAAATTCAGTTGTGTTCCCATAGATTGTGATAGAATTTTCCAAAATCTGGAAGTAAAATGTGTGTCTCTGTTAGATATTATCTTTCATGGTACTCCATGAAGGCAAAATATTTATTTTAGGAAAATTTGAGCGATAGTTGATGCTTCAAAGGAGGCCTTTCAATGGGATGAAGTGAGGACTCTTAGTTAATTTATCAACCACAACCATAATACAATCATGTCTTTGCGATGTCATAGGTAAGCCTCCAGTAAAATCCATTGAAACAACTTCCCACTTAGTTTCCGGTATATCATGGGGTTTTAAAAGCCCTACTAGGTAACGATCTTCAGCTTTAACCTATTGACACTCTAAACATCGAGCAACAAACACTGTTATATCTTTTTCATTCCTGTCCAAAAAAATAGGTGTTTTAAGTCTGCATACATTTTTTGGACTCCTGGATGTGCAGCATATGGAGCTTGATGGGCCTCCTTCAATATTAAATTCTGAAGATCATCATCTTTTGGGACATAAACCCTACCCTTATATCATAGCAATCCATCATTTTCTAAGGTGTATTCCTCCCACTTGGTCGCCAAAGTTACCTGTTCTTGTAAGGAAAATTTTATTTGCTGGTAATGTGGGTCCCCTACTAGATGATTTAGAATCCGGCTCCTCAAGTCTATCTTTAATGACGATATTGAATGAAGTCTAGGTCTCCTTCTTAAAGCATCTACAACTTTGTTCTCTTTTTCCTTAATATAGGATATCTTAAAATCATAATCACTAAATAGCTCATTCCAGCGTTGTTGTCGAGCATTAAGGTCCTTTTGTGTGAAGATATACTCAAAACTTTTATGATCTATTCTTAATTCAAATTGACATCCCATTAGATAATGTCTCCACAATTTCAAGGCCATTACCACCACTGCTAATTCCAGATCATGAGTTGCGTAATTGATTTCATGGTTCTTGAGTTTTTGAGAAGCATAAGCGATAATCCCATCATCCTGCATCAAGACTACACCTAATCCTTCTTCTGATGCATCTTTGCATACAAGGAAGTCCTTGTCCATGTTGGGTACTTTTAATATTGGAGCCATTGTTAGTCGATATTTTAGCTCATTAAATGCTTTCTCACATTCACTTGTCCATTCAAACTTAATCCCTTTCCTTTGGAGGTGGGTGATGGGATTAGATATTTGCGAGAACCTTTCTACAAAACTTCTATAGTAGCCTGCCAATCCCATAAAGCTACATACTTCTTTGACATTCTGAGGAGAGGGCGAAGTCATTATAGTTTCAATCTTACTGTAATCAACTGCAATGCCTTTGCCACTAATGGTATGGTGTAGATATTGAATTTCTTTCTCAAAGAAGGAACATTTAGAATGTTTTCCATATATCTTATGTTCTCTACGGCATTGTAGTACCAACCTCAAGTGTTCTAGATGCTCTTCCTCATTACAGGAGTAACTGAGGATGTCATCCAAGAACACTTGAAAAAAGCAGTCTAGATATTTTTGGAAGAAACTATTCATCAAGTTCATGAAGGCTACTTGGGCATTAGTCAAACGAAATGGCATAACAATAAACTCATAGTGTCCATATCGCGTTCTAAATGTCATCTTAGGTATGCCTTCCTCCTTGATTCTTAGTTGATGATAACCTGACCGTAAGTCTATCTTGGACAATATTGAAGCTTCTTTCAGATGGTCAAAGAGGTCATCGATTCGAGGAATGGGCTACCTATTCCGAATGGTGGCCTTGTTTAGATCTCGGTAATCAATACATAACCTAAGAGTTCCATCCTTCTTCTTTACAAAAATTACTGGTGCACACCAAGGTGACACAGTGGGTGATATAAAACCTTGATCAAGAAGTTCTTTGAGCTATATAATCAATTCATTAAGCTCTGGAATAGTCATTCGATAAGGTGTTTTGGATATTAGTTCCACTTCTGGTTTCAAAGTTATGGAGAAATCAATTTCTCAAACTGGAGGCAAATCTGGTGGCTCTGGAGGAAATACATCTGCAAATTCAGAAAGTAGTGGGTGCAATTTATCTGAGGACTTCTCGTTGGTAGGAACCATTTCTATCGCATAAACATTGCACCCTTTCCTCATACACTTATTAACTTTCTTGGCTAATATGAGGGGCAATGTAACATCACGTCTAACCCCTTTTACTACTTTGATTTCTCCTTGGTCATTTTTTATGAGAACTGTCTTATTATAACAATCCAGTATAGCTTGATGGGATTCAAGCCAAACGATTCCCACAATTAAGTCATACATCCCGAGAGTCGTATTATATAGGTTCATATTGGTATCACACCCCCCAATGTTAACACTAAAATCTCTTATCATTAACCCTACTGATTGTTGAGAGCCTGATGCCATTTCTACCATTCTAAAGTTACTTTGCTCATGAGCTGTCAATCCACATCTAAGTATTGTTGAAGGTGAAATAAAACTATCAGTGCACCTGGGTCAATTAACATAGAGAGAGGGATGTTATTGATCATACCTGCAGACTCTACTACAGTGGCTTGGTGCTTAGCCTGGCGATGGTTTGTGGCTACATGAATTCGATGTGGGTTTTGTGATCTTCCTCCTTATGCTTTGTATTCTTGTTGTTTAATCCCTGTTTGATAGCTTGAAAAATATTTTCTATAATGTGGACCTTTACATTGCCAACATTCTACTGGTGCCTGCTTCTTACATTGTACTTGTCCTTGGTCACCAAATATTCTACGCCACCCACTATTCAAGTAAGGTTGACCCTTACGTCCTCCTCGAGGTGATCGAGAAGTTACACTAACGATCTAAGAAATAGTGTCTTGTCTTCCCTGGAATCTATATGGCTGCCCCCCAGGTTTATTTAACTTCATTGTGGAATGCTCCTTTCCTAAATTTCGATCAACCACCATTTGTTTCTTCATATTGATTTTCCTTAGGACTTGTTTGGCTAAACTAGTGGTTGTTGCCATAGTGGTGGGTTTCCACATGGCGACTTCAGCTCAGACTAAGGGGTCGAGTCCATACAAGAATCTTTCAGCTTAATGTTTATCGTCAGCCATATAGTCCATGTGATGGACCAATGAATAAAATTCAACTTCATAGTCCTCGATAGATCTACTCTTTTGATAGGTACCTAGTTCGGAAGGCTTCCTCAAACATTTCCCAAATAACTTGCACGGGGGTGACTTGCATCTTCATTTCTTCATTTACCCACCATAATAAGGCATCTCCTTTTAGTAGACTTATTGATATCTCGACCTTTTCCCTAGAAGTGTATGCCTTAAAACTAAGTACTCTTTTGACACCCATTACCCATGCCTCTGCTTTTGAACCCCCTTCTAGACCCATAAACTCTGGTAATTTGGATTTTTGGAATTATTTCATAATATCAAGTGTTGCTTGTCCATCTTTGGCATTGAATTGATAATTTAGGTCTTGTCTCTATTTTTGTTCCAATTCCTTTTGCACATTTCCTTGATCTCATCCTTGGCTTGATATCCAATCCTTAAATATATTGGTCATTTCCCCAAGGGAATGTAAAATAGCTTGCTCAACTAGGGTTCCTATCTCTAAAGTGGTGGGAGGTGGTGTTTCTACCTTAGGGTTGTTTCGGGTTTGTCTTCGATGTTTAGGAGCCATAATCTATCCTATAATATTCAGTTAAATTATACATTACTTTTATGCCAAAAGCTACAACAAATTTAGAATATGTCCAAATTTAAAATATACATTTAGTTACTAAATTGAATTACAATACTTAATCATAAATTATCACAAATTTCATAGTATAGAGACATGGAGTTCATGAGTTTCATAATTATCAATAATCGTAATACTTAAACCACAATTTTGTAGTATAACACCATAAAACTTAGAGAATTGGATCAAAGTAAAATAAAACAAAGTTTCAACGAGTAGAGCTTAAGAATATTGGTGACATTATTGTGTTAAGAAGGTATTGAATTGAGGAAGGAAGGAAGCATTATATGTCACAATAATATTAATTATGCAGATTCACGACTTTAAGTATTTTTTTATGCAATCATTACTTCTGTAGAAAAATAAATGGACTATTTTAAAATAAATTGTTAAACAAGTGTATCTTGAGATTCTTATGACTATTCTAAGAAAATTTATGAAAGAAAACCATCAAGAAATATTCCACACCATAAAGAAGAGATTCTGCCACCTGACCCAGATCCGGATCGAATGATTGGGAAGGTTATTCCTCCCCAACACAAAATAAAATCATTTTATTAATTATATGGTCTGCCTGCAAGCACACCCGCGAAGGCAACACCATATCAAATCCCTTAAATTACAATACATTTAGCCATGTTGCCCAGATAAGACATAAATTGCATGTATAAGACATAAGATTTTAAGCTTGCGGCCATGGCTATGCATGTTCCTGCAAATTCCATTGTTCCTTTTGATAACAATGTCGAGAAATTTATGCACACTATAAAATCAATAGTACCATTTACACAATCAATAGTACCTTTTCCTCATCCAAGGTAGGTAATTTTTCCTTCAACAATTCCATTTTAACATAAACTAATAATAGAAACTATAACCTTTTATAAGAAAACACTTGTAAAGAGGAAATTTATTATTTACAATGTAAGACATTTTATTATACTACTATTATATAACAATGATTATAATCAAAATATTTAACTTACTATTAATAAATTTAAAAATTGCATTTTGATTCATCAAAAAGACATTTATTAAAGATACATAAAATAGTATAATAATTTAGCAAATACCTTAAAAATAATAATGTTATACTTAATTATTTTCATTATATTTTAATGATAAACCATATAAACCTAAACAATAATTAAACCTCATGATCCTAAACCCTATAAATCCAGTTATTGAACTAAAAGAAAAATTCTCAATTCCGACCGTAACAAATTATGTTGTGTTATATTTCTTGTTTTACCATATATTCATAACCATCAAATGTTATAAGAATTGAGGTTTCAACATTTCATTAAATAAACTTTTCAGCCACTACATAACTTAACTTTTATATAAATAATGATTTTCAAATATGGGATTTACAATTTACTTTTTATAACATAGAAGCATTGTTGTGTGAACATCGTGAATTGCAAGCTCATGCATACCTGCAATCTGAGGCAGACTGATAAGTGCTCTACCATATTTTAAGTCAAGGCGATTGACATAATTTGGCATTACTTCTTCTTTTGGCATTAAACCCATCGTCCAATTTACTATATTTTTCCTGAAACTCGAATCCCTCATGTATCAAGTTAGTGTACATACAAAGTGTTTGATCAAATCTGAATGGGACTTGTTGATAATTAAGGTTGTGTCTCAGAGTAGGACTCTTTGGCAAAGCAGGTGACTTGCTGACAATGTATAACTGTCACCCAAAACGGTTAAGTTTAGATGTTTTGAGCGGCTTCTAGGTTCTTTCTGGGGACGCTCTAGGGTGGGATTTTGTGATTGGTGTCGTAGAATTGCCTCTGGAATTCAGATTTCATTCTACGGACGAGGAGTTGGTTGTTCATTACAAAGTAAAAATAAGTTAATTTAGCCAAACAAGTCCCGAGGAAAATCAATATGAAGAAACAAATGGTGCTTGATGGAAATTCAGGAAAGGAGCATTCCACAATGAGGCTAAATAAACCTGGGGGGCAGCCATATAGATTCCAAGGAAGACAAGACACTATTTCTCGGATCACTAGTGCAACTTCTTAACCACCTCCAGGAGGACGTAAGGGTCAACCTTACTTGAATAGTGAGTGGCGTAGAAGATTTGGTGACCAAGGACAAGTACAATGTAAGAAGTAGGCACCAGTAGAATGTTGGCAATGTAAAGGTCCACATTATGGAAAAGATTGTCCAAGCTATAAAATAAGGATTAAACAACAAGAATACAAAGAAAACGGAGGAAGATCACGAAACCTACATCTAATTCATGCAGCCACAAACTATCGCCAGGCTGAGCACCAAGCCACTGTAGTAAACTCTACAAGTATGATCAATAATGTCCCTCTAGCTAATTGACCCAGGTGCCACTGATAGTCTTATTTCACCTTCAACAATACTTAGATGTGGATTGACAGCTCATGAGAAAAGTAACTTTAAAATGGTAGAAATGGCATCAGGCTCTCATCAATCAGTAGGGTTAATGATAAGAGATTGTATTGTTAACATTGGGGGTGTGGTACCAAGATGAAACTATATAGTATGACTCTCGGGACATATGACTTAATTGTGAGAATGGATTGGCTTGAACCCCATCAAGCTATACTGGATTGTTATAATAAGATAGTTCTCATAAAAAATGACCAAGGAGAAACCAAAGTAATAAAAGGGATTAGATGTGATGTTACGTTGCGCCTCATATTAGCCAAGAAAGTTAGTAAATGTATGAGGAAAGGGTGCAAGATTTATGCAACAAAAATGGTTCCTACCAACGAGAAGTCCTCGGATAAATTGCACCCACTACTTTCTCAATTTGCAGATGTATTTCCTCCAGAGCTACCAGGTTTGCCTCCAGTTCGAGAAATTGATTTATCCATAACTTTGAAACCACAAATGGAACCCATATCCAAAACACATTATCGAATGACTATTCCAGAGCTTAATGAATTGAGTATACATCTCAAATAACTTCTTGAACAAGGTTTTGGGGACGACTCTCCACCCAACCGTAGGCTCAATTGTGCAAGGATCTACAACAACTGGCCACCCCTGAGCCCTCAATCAACGTACTACTGCCAGTGACTCCTAAGTCTTTAGAAAATTATTCTCCCAAGAGAATGCAAGATAGAAATTTAGAAAGATGGGATGCAGGAATGCCTCTCATCTCCCTCCCATCTATTAAATAGAACAATATTGAAAGGGAAACCACATGCACACACTCCATGTGTCTACATGCAACTTTCTTTTGATTCTTT